>VYZU01023943.1:10391-53476 GCA_013401355.1 Ceyx cyanopectus | reverse complement strand
GGAGGGAGGGAGGGAGGGAGGGAGGGAAGTTGTACATGTTGTCTAGCTAAGTGTAGCACAGCTCTTCCTGGTTCAGGGAAAACCAGGTTCGCTGGTTCCTCAGCTTCAGCACCTGAGTTGTAAATCCTGATTTATAGCAAAAGCCAACAAGAGGAGGAAATGGACATTGCACAGGGATTCAAATAAGTGTTAGAATAATACACTGGATTTTGGAGAACTAAAGGGACCCCCTCTTTGCATAAGTTTTAATGCCTTGATAGAGAAGTCAAAGCCATTAGCTTTTTCTGAGAGAAAACAAAGCATGTTTTAATTCAGGGTTGTTTCAGAGTCCTGAGAGAAATTGCAATTGGAACTCGTTAAAGAAGCCATCTGGGAAATCTCTTGCAAAAGGCATCTTTAAAAAATGAAAAAGAAGTGGTATTGTTGCCATTGATGTAAGAAGGGTCTGCCATCACACTTGACATGGGGAACTAATTAACACCCTGGAAAAAGAAACCATTCTTAGTGCCACCTATGGAAAACAGAAGCAGGTGCTGGTTCTGAACACAGTTCCTAACACAGGCTTGTTTCAGACTTTGGCAGTAGTTTTGGAGAAGCTCGAATTCAGCAAGAAAACCTTATTAACATATGGAACTAGGCAGTTGGCTACTTAAAGACTGGGGGAAGGTGAGGCACATGCAGAAGCAGAGCTACATGGGAGGGCAGGGTCCTAGAACTTGCTGTTGAGGACAAGCAAAGGATGAACCTTCAGCTGTGGTGCTGCTGCTGCCTGAGGTGCCTGTGCCATGGGCACAGGGGAGAGGCTCTGGAAGGGCTTCCAGAAGGAAGGATTCACCTCCAGCAGGGAGAGCTTTTCCCCCTGCATCCAAACCAAATGAAGTCAGCTTTTGAGTCTGCAAAATGTCGATGAATTCTTCAGAGTAAATCAGCCCTGTCAGGCTGATGTGGAACTGTCACCTGCTCGTGACATAATATAATATGAAATGATATTGAACAACAGGCGTTTGGCACTAAATTGTTAGCGGGTTTTAGCTTTGACAGCAGCAAGTTTATTGCTTTAATCCCAAGGTCTTTTAACCCTCTTTGACATAAATTGAGGTTGGCTTTTGTGAGAAAACTCCACTTCACTCTCTCTTCCTTTACCTAAAACTGCTTTTAACAATTTATGCTCATACATCAGACGCTCATTTTGAGTGACAAAAAGAAGAAAGATCTATTAGAATAGAAGGAAAAAAGGGTCAATTTAGGTTAAGCAGCGTATGTCTCTTTTGGTAGGCATGTCACAGCTTGCTTCAGGTGAATGTGAATTTGGAGATGTAATAGTGTGTTGCTGTAGCAAAATAAAACAAATCTCTGACAAGAAGAGAGAATTAGTATTGCAGGAGAAAGGCTGATAACCTGCAACAAGACTATTCTTTTTTTTTTTTTTTTTTTTGGTGTAATTTAATTTATTCCTAAGCCTGGGTCCATTTTGAAACTTTTCTTAAAAGATCAAAGGATTTTCTTCTTTATTCAAACACTAGAGAGACTAATTTAGTCAGGGTCACATGTAGAAATACAGATGTATAGAACAGATATTCCATACAGGCAGCTTTGCTGAATAGTCTAGCTGGCTGATAGCACGTAATTTAATATTTCACCTTTTTTGAGACACCTTGTTGAGTTTGATAAGTAAGTACACATTGTCATCAGAGCTCTGATAATCCCGTCACAGAAATACATCATATATGAACTATAACATCAATAACAAAGGACACTTTTATCACCCTTGTTTTTCTATTCTCAATTACTGTATGATGCTTGTACTCCTGCTTCAAAATCATTTCTTTATTACATTTAAAGCTCAGCTGAATCTGCCCTTGAACTGTGTAATAATGGAGAGTGAACACATTCTCAGCATATTTGCAAATTTTTATTTTCTTTTTTTTTTTTAATGTTTCCTTTGTTCTCTCATAGGGAAGAGTGTATTATTGATCTGCAGTGTCTACAGAAGAGAAAGTAAGGAAAATACTAGACAAAAGGAAACTTGTGTTTCCTCTCCAAGTGTGAGTATTTAAAAAGTTTATATAAATTGCACTTTTTTCTCTTTTAAAAGTCAGATTTTTCCTGTTTCTCTTATTTTATGTAATTTTTCTTATGTTGTTTTACTGTTATAATCTAGAATTTACTTGTAGCAATTTTGTTAATATATGAACAAGCTGTTCCATGAGTATCAAAAGCTACATAATCTGTGTTCTATAGCTCTGTGTCCTGCTTCTCATGCACCCCTCCTCACAGCAATAACCTCATTTCTTCCATGGCTTCTCACGTCCCTTCCCCTCCAACACCTTCAACTCCCTCCCTGTATCCCCCCTTTCCTCCACCTCCTCCACCACAATGTCCTGGAGCTGGCTGCACTGCACTGCTTCTCTGCTTACTCATGAATACAAAACTCATCCCAGTGAATACATACAAATGGTAAAGAAGCTTCACTGCTTTGGGCTTTTTTTTTATTGTTATTATTATTTGGAAACTCCATCCCCCAAATCAGGAGAATACCAAAACAGAGAAAATGTTTCTAGACCTTTGATGACAAAATACTGTTGTTTTGCTTCCTAGTTATATTTTAAAGCAATGATAATGATGTTCCTATAGATTATCATCTACAGTATTCTGTTTCTCGTGATGGCAGCTGTGTTATATTCTAAGCACACCTTTCTATACCTCAAGATTAAGTCAAAATAATGTTAATTTTGAAGCTCATCCATGTCTTGGCATCTGATTACTTATTTCTTCCTCCTCCTCACGTGTCCTTCAGTTTGAAGGCAGGATACACCCCAAGGGCTAATGCAAATCCTGACTTCTCTAAAACCAAGGACAGTAATTTCTTAATCAAGATTTGGTCCTGCAAAGTCACTGCACCTTCTCCTCTGGTAGGTCCTGCATCACCACAGGACTCTTACAGCAGAGAGCACATAAACTGGGCTCCTACAGCCTTGCTCTCTCTCTTTAAGCATCTGATAGAGGCAGCCCTTGCAGTTTCCCTCCTTCCATTACAGCTGTAAGTATAAACACCACAGTTCCAAATCCTGACAGAATGAAACTTGGGGAATTGGGAAAATAGGGTTAGTGTATGAATTGTGATTGTGCCCGTGCAATAAAAAGCACTATCAGTGGGCATTCAGCAGCTGAACTACTCTCATGTTGTTTGTATTTTTATGGACACTGTTATAACTACAGTCAAGTATGATTTAACTTACAAAGGGATGCTGTAACATTGCTCAAATCCAGAGCTGCCATAATCTTTTGTAGTAAATCTTTTGGATTTTATCTAGCTTTTAAAAGGGAAGGTGATACCAGGAAGGAGTAATAGAATGCACAGAACCTGCATTTACCATGACTTGTCCATCCACCCTCTTTATTTCTTTTTGCATATGTGCAAACATTTCTGAGCACGGTGGGTTTGCACTTTTTCTTCTTCACTGCATTAAACAGGCCCCCCTGCATATAAAATGCAGAGAGCATGTAACCTCATTCCTACAAACACCCCCTGTATATGACTCTGAGATTTCTGTCACTTGCACATCTCAGTAGCACAATTTCATTCTGATTGTTATGGATGTACAAGCTGCATTTGCTTTTAACAGCTGATTCAAAAGAATTAAGGTTACTTTTGGTTTTAAACATTAAGTGTATTCAAAATCAATATCTTACTTTGATTCTGGATCCTCTTATGGTGCAGAACAGGAGACAGAGGCTGCTTTGGTCATGTCCCTAATTCCGTGTGACGCCTTAGCTGACTTGCTTAGATTTTCTCTGTCTTTTTGCTTCTCTGTAATTTCCTGTCTCTTGTTTGGTTTATTTCATTAATGTTTGTAAACTGTTTTAGATACTTCTATAGAAAGTGCTGAATAAGTATTGTTTGCAATCTGCTGTTAAGTCTGAAAGTGAACATTTGCTGCCGCTGTCATAGAGGTAACACATGTAATGATTTTTCAGGTTTTATAAATAAATAATCAATATCGATGGATATTTGGGGATAGCTATGCAATTAAATAATTTAGCTCAGCACAAATAGGGCCTGGTAACTAAAATGATTTCATCAGAACCTCAGAAGTTTCATTATGCAACACAGGACAGTAAAATTGAAAGTATAAAACATATCCCCAACTCCCCTTTTCTCAGAATTCCTGTCTTAGGAAAAGAAAAAAAAAAAAGCTGTAAGCAAGAGTAAAAGATTCTTCATTCCTTCAAGGCATTCCCTGAGGGCTTGGCTGCCCTAAATAATTATACAGCCTTAAAGGAGTTGTCAGCCACTGAAGCCAGGGCTGCCACCTCTCACGATTTTATCGAGAAGCTCCCGATAGCTGCGGTGTCCAAGCCCTGCCTCTGGAGCTGCAGCCTCCTGAGAGCCTGCTCAGCTCACCTGCTTGGAGGAAAGGAGCTTTCAAGCTTTCAAGCTCCTTGGTGTTAACAAAAACTTGAAAATGTGAAAGGAAAAAAAATCAGGCTTCTAGGTGGTGATGTCCTCCTCTGGTTATTTTTAGAAATCCAGAGCTTTTGAGCATCGCCCAATTTCTCTTAATTTCATTAAGGCACTTCTGAGCATGCAGGGCAAGGCTGTGTCTGTCACTGCCTGTTTGGCCACAGGTAAGTCTCCTAAGAACCTTTCTTCACCTTTCTTGGTCTTGTTTTGTTGGTATGGCAGCAGAAACAGGCAGTGTCCATCAGTACCCTCCATCCCGTGCTGTCCTTGTGTCCAGCGAGAACAGGGAGCTGGCGTTAGGATCAGGGTGATGGAGCTCTGCCCTGCTCCTGATCATACTCTCTTGTTCATTGATGTCTGTGCTATCACAAATGGATCTGGAACCACTGAAATCTCTCAATATGGGTAATCATGACTCTTTCACTTTATCCTTTTAACTTTTAGCATTAGGCCCAGTGAAATGGAGATAGAACTGATAAGGACTGTCAGGCCTGAATGCTAAATTATTTTCATTCAAGCATATCTGTGAATGGTTTAACTTCCCAGTTTAGAAGAACTTCAGGAGAGGGGTTTGGGGTTTTGTTGGGTATTTTTCCCCAAATTCCCCTTGCCTTTTGGTAATGTCTAGGCCATCACCAGTCTTTGATTCTTTCCCTTCCAGTCCCTCCAACAGAATTATTTTGCTGAGGGAAAAAAAACAACAAACAACAAAAAGGCCAATGAAACAGGAAAAAAAACCCAACAAGTAAATTGTTCTGTTGTTTTCTCTTACTGGGAAGTCTTTTACTCGTGCATCTTTGGCTTTGAGGTTATGGAGAGAGAATGTATGTCAGAAATATAAGTTAAACCTATCCCTCTCTTTGTATTTCCTATTTCTTCCTTAGCTGCTTATCTGAGCTGGAAAATTGCTCCACTGTTACTGATAGTAGGGTTATAAAGTGCTGCTTCAATTTTTTTGTTCTAAGGAATTATTTTACCTGATTTTTTTTTCCCTGGAATTTTATTCCATATTCTATTTGGACTGGAAACTGAGGCTTGTTTCCCAGGCAAGTTCAAGTAGGTAGACTGCAAAAACTGGTTCATGTAAATCAGCAAATTACATTTCTAAGCAGAGGATGGAGGGGGGAAGGAAGTTATTGTTGCTTTTATTCCTAATTTGGTAATTCATCTGCAGAGAAAAGCCTCAGATTGAAAAATTACTTGATTCAGTTAGTGATAAATTTCTATTAGGTCACTCACTACTCCCCTTCTTTGGTTGTACTGTCAATAGTCCAGCCTCCAAATGGACTGACCACAGGGTCTCTGACAAAGTAGAGAGGTTATGGGTTGGAGAGCCTTCAGGATTTAGTCTTTTATGGGAACAAGGATAAGCTGTCTCTGGTCATATTCTGCTCAAGCAGAGCTCCTGGCAGTGCTGGGATTGACTGCATTTCCACAATGGTGTCACCTTGATACAGTGTCCATTATGACCCAGTGTATGGAACCAGAATGCCCATGGTCATAAAGAACATGTGAAATAACAACCTAATTAACTACACCTTAGATTAGAAATCAGAAGAGTTGTTTTTCTGTTCAGCTTTTTCTCTTGGCCCTTTTTTTTCTTGGTTTAGCTTTTCTTTCTTTCTTTCATGACCTGATCTTAGGTGCAACAAATAGCTGGAATCTGGTGTCTGTGCTGAAAATAAGGGGTCTCCTCCAAGTGTTGGGGATGGATGATGATGTGTTCCTGGACAGCTCACTAGAGGAGTTCTTCTGCATGTAGTGCAAAAACTAAGGCTTTTTCAAAATTCTTAAATACTTGAGTTTTCCCATCACTTTGGTTAGATGTGGTTCCCATCACATCTGGTACATAGGTAATATAATGCATCTCATTTTTTTCATTGTTATTTAAAAACAAAAATTAAGTGCACTTAGGAATGCCCTGTGTTTAGTTAGAACTCAGTCATTAGCACAGTATTACTTAGGAATGCTCTGTGTTTTATCTAGAACTCAGTCATTAGCACAATATCCCAATCAACAAATGCCATAGCTGAAAAAAGAGCAAAAAAAGCAGGATGAAAAAAGGTGGCAAGAAAGGAGGAGACAGAAGTATTAAAGAGTATTGTAGATAAAGAACTGTTGACTGCTACTCTTGTAAATATTTCAAAATATAGATCCAATGTTTTATGGGTCACTAAAACTACTGTAAATACACCAGCTGAATCCAAAATACATCATTCTCAGTCCCCAGCAAAGACAAAACAATGCAGCTATAATATACCCTTTGTCATCCCTTGCAGAGCAGGATGACTGCAGATAGAATATTCAACCACAGGAAAGAAAAAGAAGCCCAAGCCTGTCATGCTGTTCAGCTTTCTGTGTGTTATATAGTGCAGTACAGCAGCAGATCCCTGGGACCTTGAACTTCTCTTTATTTGTTTCTGGTTCAGCTGTAAAAGCTGATCAGACCTTTCTGAGTGGCTTGGAAACTAATTTCATGCCTTACTCTACCTGCAAATTCAGAAGAAATTATTCCTAGGGTTTGAACTAAATCTGTTTTAAAGGTCTTTTCATATTCATCCAAGTAGGGCAGGCTCCCAAACACTGATGGATCCTACCTTTGAGTGGGTTCCTCGTGTGATTTTTCTTGTGGTGCAAAGACAAAATGCAGGTCAGCTGTCCCTTGTCTGAAAAGCAAGGATGCTGCTCCTGGAATTCTACAGTGAGGATTAAGACTATGCACTAGCTTTTGTGCCCCTATATCATAACCTGCTTTATTTTATTATTTTAATTTATTTTATCTTATCAGGCTCTGCCTTGAACCTTATCTTTTTATGGTTTTGTCTTTTAGTGTAAGCACTAAACTTGACTGACTTCTAGAGTAGTGCTGGTTTACACCCTGTCTGTGGTTGCCAACCTGAGCAATGCATGTTCCTGGGAATGCAGCCTATAAAGCCTCTAATAGCACACATACAAAACAAAAAGAGAATGAAGTTCAAAACTAGCTGATGAAAACTAAAAGGACCCACAACGTCTTGATAGCAGAAATCAGTTTCCCAGGTTGCAGTTAGGAGATGGATATTCTTGTGCTGCACTAGATTCTTCAGCTGGAGCAACTTTCTCCTGGTTTCAAGCTAATTTTCTCTTTTCCCATCTCTTACTATGTGAATAGAGATGTTGGTTCACAAAAGACAATTTAATCCAGTACACCAAACAAATCCTGAAAAAGTACAGCTTCTTTCCCAGATCTTTCCTGCTTTCCCTGTCCCATTCCAAACCATCTAGTCTGTAACTACTGTTAACAAGAATTGTAAAAACTTTTGTCTGGATGTGAAGGTTAAATGCTCATTAACACATCTGCGGGTCAATACATCTTCAAAAGGAATTGGCTTCAAATCCCAGATATTTAGATATTTTGCCTTAAACCTCATCAGGGAGAATACAGCTCATACCTACCTTTGCTGGTTTTCCACATTTCCTGACTAAGCATGGAATTTTCTATAGCTTCAGCCTTCGAGTTCCACAAAGTGGCTCTGCCATCAGTCAGTTCCTACAGGGGAATGGAAGGGGAGGAGGAGAGGAAGTGGAGAGAGGCTCTTGTCTTCTGTTTTCCTGCAGGGTTTGTCTAACAGCTAACAGGATTAATGAAACACCTGGCATAGATGCAATTAACTATTTTGCTGTTGAAGCTGAAAACTATGTAATGAAAATGTACTTTAAAGAAATAATAATAGAACAAAACAATAAAAAAACCAACCAAAAAAAACTGCACGACTTCGGTGACACACTTTTGCCAAGAAAGGATTCTGTTGCCCAGTTAGGATTAGAATGTTTTATATCAAGTAACCTTCAAGATTTCTCCCTTTCCATAGATGCTCCAGTAATGCTCCTTACAAAATTATCAGGACTTTTGCAGTGCAAGAACAGAGTGTAATAAATACCAAGGACTTCTCATGTAGCAGATGGACACTTTCAGTGGATAGGGATCCAGAATTAATTTGCAGGGCTGGTGATGAACATCATTATTTCTGTGTAGTATTGCTGGGTGAGGCCCACCTTCATGTGGGCATCTGCCCACAGATGCTGTGGATTACTGACTGGTTTGTTATTTTTGTTATTTTGTTATTGCTGTTGTTTTTGTTATTGTTATTTCACAATAATAAGTGTAGAGCAAGGAGTATATCAGTGTATTTGAATAATATTTTCCAACTTCTTTCTTTAAATTCCAAAAGGTAAACTTTACATGTAAAAGTATTAGTCTGTGCTAAAAGCTTAGAAAGAGAATGGACTAGAAATATGGTGGAATGGGTAGCACACAGTGAGATGGGATTATGAGGTGGAAAACTGTACATGATAGATGAACTTCATTCTGGAAATGAGAAAGAATGTTGTTTTAACAGCAGCATTTCATCACAGATTAAGAAATATCCTTTCTGTTCTGTGGGCATGTTTCTTGCTTTCTGTTTTAGAGAATGACTATGAATGTGTCTGTAAAATAGCAGCATATTGGCACAGGTGCAATCTATAGGAAAATAGCATTTGTATCTGCTCTTTCTGTCCATAAAGGTTCCATAGGGTCAGATCCTGGTAAATGGAACAAAACCTGAGTTAAAAGGGCTTTTCCTCTGACAGACTGCATTGAACCACAGTAGAGGGACAAATCAGCCCTAAACACAGCTGATAACTAAAGGTTACAGAGTGAGAGCAAAGGATATACCCTAGTGCTTCTGGGTTTGGTCTTTGGAGATTTATTCTTTGGGGGGAAATCCCTGGAAAGGGACTGATCTGGGTGCTTTATCCGCCCTCACTTGGCCCTCCCTGTGGAACAGGTATTCACATGCCCCCCAGCACAAAAAGGGGTTAGTGTCTCCCAGGCTTTGGCTTGTCCCATGGCACTGGCACAACTGTCTTTATTCCTTGACATCCAACTTCTCTACTGGGGCAGACAGGATTTATCATTTAATATTCAAGTTGAAGTGGACAGAATGAACATCATCCTCCAGTAAAATGCTTCATTGTCGCTCTGTTGTTCTGTAGTATTTTTAGTTTGGTTTAACACGAAATACGTTGGCTTTCCAAAGTGTAAACTGAAGAGTTATTCTGGAATTTAGAGATTTCTCAGATATTAAATCACAACTGTATGACAGTTATTATTCTCTGAGAATTCCCTGTATTAATTGCAGTTTCCCCAGCAAAATGAAGAACAAAGAACCGTTAGGGTGTTTAAAAATGCAGTATATTTGGACAACATGCTGTCCAGGCACAGTGTGCTTTTATTGTATGTCATCATGTCTACTGGGAAACCTGACATTAAAACATATCCTTGGTTCTCACTTAAGCCAATTTTGTAGGGCAGGAAAAGAAAAGACAACATTTTGCAATGAAAGCACCTTCTCCCATCTGGCAAAATGGCTTTCTGGACTCTATTGTGGCTCATTGTCTAAAAATAGGATGAAGACAAATTGTTATCATTTGCGAAAGCCCATGACAATAATGATAAATGAACAAATTTTTTTGCCCTCTGAAGTCATTGCTTAAGGCTTTCTCTGGGATCAACAATGTTAAACCGGTAAACTTGCCTCATCTGCATCAGCAGAAGGTTTACAAATGGCTTTGTAAACAATTTTAGCCAGAGCGTTAATCTCTCCTACAGAAGTAGGGCTTGCATGATCTATGATTGATTTGCAATTTAAAATGACACTGAAACCCCTGAAACAGATATGAAAGAAACTTTCAGTGAATAATGCTTTAGTTGACAAGAAAAGATAAGGCACATCTTTCATCTGATAGTGGGCTGTTTTTGATAAATATTGTTCATAATGGAGAATTTTGGAATCATTAATGTGTGGATAGAACATTACTACTTTATGACTGGACCCTCAAAACCAGTTTTCTTCAGCAGCAGTCTTCTTAGTGAAGAAACCTTAGGACAAATGTGTCTTGTTTAAAAACTGTCCAAGACATTTCCTAATTAATTACATCTCAAGTTCAAATCTGAAAAAGTGAAAATGCACAAAAAAATAGCATTTGGTCACTATTTAAAAACCTGTACTAAATACATACCTGAAGATTTATTTTTTTTTACATTATATAGAGATTTTTTAAAATCAACATCTGTTTTGTATTTAAGATGATAAATTAAAATACCCACAGACTTCTCAGTCAGAAACTTAAGATAACTGTTGATTCCTCTAGGAGACCTTAACACTTCAAAAAGTAAATACCCTCAGGATGTTGTATAAGCACCAAGCTAGATAGCAATTAACTGCTAGCATGAGGCAATGTTCCATGCAGGTTGGATGTCTGTTTCCCAAGTCACCATGTACTGGACTGGATTTATCTGTTTCAGGTTACTGGATGGATTCTGTAGCTGCTGTTTGGCTCTGAGGAGACCTTTCCAGATCACAAACACCTTTACAGCTGGAATTCCCCACCAAGATGTAACACGATTAAAATCCAGTGAGTATTAGTGCAATGAGTACTTATCCTTTAGGTACTAGAGTAAGATAATGAAATTATTCCAGAAAAGCACCAAATGTCATGGAACTACTTCCAGCATTGTGAAATGGGCATGTGGATTGAAGTAGTATTTGAAGGAACCTTGTGATTTTTTTTCTTTTTTTTTTTTTTTAATGTGTCTGGATTTTTTGTTTGTTGTTTGGTTTTTGTTTGCTTGTCTTTATAAATTTAATTATTTTAAAGTGGATGTAGAATCAGCTGATGCTTGAGGTGAAAGGTGCAATGTAGAGGTAGCAGAACTCCTTTTATAAGAGATCTTGAGTTCTCTTCAGCCTCTGGTGGAACAGACCCAAACAAGGAGGATTTAAGGCTTCTGTGGTTTGATTGATTTAAGGTAGAATAGGTCAGTTAGATGCAGGAGTCAGAGGACTGAGTCTTTTCAGATAAACAGAGCCTTTAATTACAAGCCAGCTCCCCAGGTTTCAGATTCTCACAGCTCTCAAATTGTAGCTGTGTTGTGGAGCAAACAACTATCAATATATTCTCCTCATATTTCATGGAAGGCACAACATTTCAGTATCTTTGCTTTGTAAAAACAATTAAAGGTGATGGGGAGGGATAAAGATACAAAGGTAGCTTTCTAAGTACCCTTTACTGGAAAAAAAAAATCAAGAACTCAGAACTTTTGCTCAGAGGAGTCTGTTTCATAGACACAGTGTATAAATTGTTTTGATGACCATGTTCCTCCACTACCTTTATAGTTTGAAGTATTCATTCGAGCTTTAATTTTATTAATGCATTTCTTTTATCTTTCATCTGAATAGTGTTCTGTATGTAAAGTGACCAAATGTGATTAATGATGAATAGATTAAGATGGGACAGGGTGTTTGAAAAATGACTTAAGTAGTGCATGTAAGTCACTGGCTATAGTCCCAAAATGCAAATTCTGGTTAAGTTAATGACTGGAAAATCATGATGGCACTAGTGTATGAGTTCTGTGTTATTTGAAATTGCTTTTATAAACAATAAATAATTAGCATTTTACATTGGGACCAGTTAATAGTATTACAATTATTTCTAAGGGCACTGGAATTTAATATAGTCAAAAGTATAAATTGAATTGACTTATATGATGGCAATTTTTTGCTGTCCAGAGTTTGTCACAGTTTTGCCTTGCAAATAGCATGCTGAAATTCATGTCCCATTAAAGGCTGGTACTTTATTAAAATGGCTGGAATAATCTTGTTTGCAAAAGGCACGTCTAGTCCTTCTACAAAGAAGATTCTGAACATCCTTTAGGTTGGGATTTCAGGAGGGGGAAATTTGTTAACATGTTCACTCCTGCCTGACAAATGAGCATTATCTTCGATGTGGGTGCACATTTCCACTTATCCTTTTTGTAGCTGGAAAGCTTTATGAAAAATAAATTAATAATGCATACTAAATTATGTCTGCAAGAGACATTTATGTATATATTGCTAGCTTCAAGACTGATTAGATTTACATTTCTTTAAAAATGATTTTTTTTTTCCTCTCTCACATCCATAATGCCTTTAGAATGCACTGCAAGATAGAAAAATGCAATCTTGATCTCAATTGCATACCTGGAAGGAGTGCTTTTTCCCCCTCTATTAATATGTACATGTGTTCCCCTAGAGTTTGCCTTATTTTTCTTAAAAGAGAGCATTCTCTTGAATTACCCCAGCCCAAATTCTCTGCCTCAGGATGCAAAATGCAGCGAAGTAGATGTCATATTCTCAGAACTCCAAAGAGGTCTATTTAATAAGAGGCTGTATTAAACAAGAGTCTGTTAACTATACAGTCAGGACTGTTTCTCACCAGAGTGCAGAGAGGATAGGTTTCAAACACTGCTAAAAATGGATGCAGTGTGCTCTTCTCCTCCACCTCAGCCTGCAGTCTATTACTCAGATTTGCAAGGCATAGCCACCTCGAGTACTTAGCACTGCTGAAAGAGCCACCCTTCAAGGACTGCGTTGTTTTTTTTTAACCACAAAGAAAAGAGAAATATAGTAGCATCAATTGTTAAATCCTGGTGCTTGTTACTCACTGCCCGCACACAGACCATCGTGCCTTTGTAGCAGTGAGGAGAGTTGGTATTTATCAGGGTTCAGAGCTAGTTCAGCCACACACTTGACAAATTATTTGTGGAATTGTTGTATTCACAGTCACTTAAATAAGAATCTGTCAACACAAGGCTGTGCTTTGTTGCAGCAGGTCTCACAGTTTTTCCTGCACACTCAAAGAATGATGGATTGGAGGTAATGCAAATTCACTACCATTTTATATGCTGGTGCCTTCTTCATAGACAGGAAACATAGCTCAGTATCATCTTGTAAAATGCCTTAACTGTAAAGGCCTAGTTCAGTGTTGAAAGTGCTTTTAAAAATGGTATGTTGGAACAGGGAAATGTAATTCAAATATTTTCCTCACGTCTCATTTTACAGACTGTTTGTTGGAGCAGGTGTGCATTCAGATTTTCCCAGGCTAAGCAGGACATATGCTTATCTGTGCTTGGTAATTAAAACAAATTAATAAATGCCATTATTTGATTTTATGGCAACTTAAAAGTTAATACTGCTTAACGGGATATTACATTTAAAGAGCTCATGCAGAAGAAAAAATGCCAATTTAGGTAACAGTCTGCATTGCTGATAGTATATTTTCCAGCGAATTAATTTGTCCACCAAAGAATACCTACTTGAAAGCTCTGTAATGAACTCCAAAAGCTTTGAGAGAATGGAGCTCACAATAAATAATAAGTAAAAAAACGTAGGTATACTGGCAAATATTTTTTAGGTGGCTTTCAAACTGGAATGCTTTGCCTAGAACTAAAGGCAGCCACAAAACTCTTGCCACTTTCTACTCCAGCAAATGTCAGAGCTTTTCCTTGCCCTGCTCCCAAACCTACCACAGCCACTGGGGAGCACAGGAGCCCAACAGCCCAGGACTAGGGAGGGATGGAGGGAGCCCTTGAGGCTGTTGAATAAACAGAAGTTGTAGTAGCATGCACTAGATGAAGCTTTTCTGGAAAGCTCTCATCACAGTTTAATAAACAGGAGTTATGGCCTATTTAAGTTGCATCTCTGTGCCTTTTTCTTTTTGGTTTTCAGGAAAATTGGTCTTTCTACACTAGGGAAAGGTTTGTCTGTGCAGGAGAAGGTTCTTTCAGAGGCTCATTTCAAGTGTAAGGGATGAGCTTGCCAGGAGTTGAGGACAAACAAAATTTTTACCTTGTACTGCTTCAAATTCAGGGTGCATTTCTTTGATTTAGGATAATAACAGGGGAATTCCATTATATTTAAACAAATCAACCACAAATTTTTGAGAACAAATGTAGGACAGTTATTCACTTGGTGACTCAGTGTCACTCACTAGGTCACTCAGTGCCCTAATGGGAGGCCTAGATCAATGCTCTGTTGAAACCTTTGTAGATCACCAATAGGTCCCAGTGAAGTCAATGACTTCATGGGCTTCATGTGGGCCAGTTTTTAACCCCAGATACTCTGAGCCCTGAGCTTTTGACTTCATCTGAGCAGGCAAGCTAAATATCAGGGCCTGCTTGAGAGGTAAGGCTTTAGCTGGTGTGCCAGTCTGGGCTGAGGTGAACTGTCCTGGCATCCTGCTGCCAGCATGGCTGTTGCACACGGGTGCTTTTTCTGCTGTATGAGAACTTTGGTGCTGAATGAATGAAAGGAAATGGTTTGACAGTGAAGAGCATTGTCTTTAATGGATGTGTGCTGCCTGGCCTCTTTTTGCTTCCTTTCTGAGTAGCTACTTCGACTTGCTCTGATTTTATCTGTTATAAAGCATGTATTTCTCGAGAACAGGAGTCATTTGAATTTCTTGCTTGTGAAGGGCAGCACCTCCAAACCTCCTCTTCATTCACCAACCAAGCACAGTGCAGAGGGCTGCTGCTCATGCAGGTGTCAGCTGCAGTTACCTGCTTTCAAAGAACTATCTGGAAACATTTAGGTGACTTTGTGTTCTTTGAGAAAAGCCTGCAATACACAGCATTATATAAAAATTAATCTACACCTATTAGACTCGCAGGACACTTTGGTTCTCCTGTGTTTAATTAGGTACCAATTATTTCTAATAGTTTCATGATAATTTATGTAGAGAATCTCTCTGTTGGATGTGTTCCTGCTTTGGTCTAAATGTATTTTTGAGTACTGTGTCAAACATCCCCATTTGGCACCTATTTTGTTACACTGAATTTCTTTAGTATGTCCAGATCTCTTGCCAATGCATTTGTGGAACATATTTTGACAGTTTTGTCACCAAATTTGTTACTTCGTGTGTTTGGAAAGGGTATCAAATTGCAGATATTAATATCTGTGTTTCCTTTTGGTATAGACTCAACTGGATAATACCTTTGTTTTCTCTGATTGTGAATATAAACTGAGTGAATGTGTTTTGTTCTTTTTTTTTTTTTTTTTTTACTCCCTTCAAATGTTAAGATTTTTAAATTACAGCTCTGTTACAAATGTTTTGGCTTGGGTTTATGTTTGCAGCTAAAATAGTTCTGAGAAGAATATCCTTACAGAGTCATGATCTTACATTCCTTCCTTACCCAAACTTTATAGTAGAAATAGTACATATAGCATATACATATAATGGCAGTAGGTCCTCCCTCACTGCACACGCACAGATGTGTATGTGTGTATATACATATAATTTTATTACAATATGCTTGTATTAACTAGCCTGTTGAATTTCAATTTGTCGTGCTCATTTATAGCATAGTCCTCCTATTGAGTTTGTTAGAGCCAAATGAAACTGCTGTATTTGAGGCTGATCATAAATCTTTTCCATCATGTTTTTCTTAATGTGGTGCTTCTAGATGAAAGGTGATGACAAGATGTGTTGAAATATAAAAGTCTCCTTTGTGGCTCTGTGGCCAGAGTGAGGGCTGCTGAGCTGGCCTAACCTGTGAGACATCACACTGGTTCGTGATGTCTCAGCCACGTCAGTCCTTGTTTCACCCTTTGAACAAGTATTACCCACAGCCCTGCACCAGCTCACTTTCCATGGATGGGCACAGAATGGGGCTGAGGACTCGGCCCTTACAGTCCTCCTACCTGTGGGCAGCTGGCACTACCTTTGGCCCTTGTTTTTGTTTGCACCAAAATGGAGGTCGTCAAAATCTTTTGGCCTTCTGGTATCTGAAGGGGCTACAAGAAAGCTGGGGAGGGACTTGTTAGGCTGTCAGGTAGTGATAGGACTAGAGGGAATGGATCAAAACTAGAGGAGGGCAGATTCAGAGTTCCTCCCTTCTATGCTCCAGTTTATTCCAAGTTTTACAGCTCTTTCAGCCCGCTGCAGAGCTGTCGGTGGCCTTTACCCTCTCTGGGGGTCTGTAGACCTAAGGTATCACCAAGAAGCTGTATGAATGAACTGTATATGCATGTTATTTTTCAAATACTGTCCCGAGAAATGAGCTGGAAAGGTTTAATGAATTAGCTCCCTTTGACAGCAGAGGCTAAATGCGATGTGGAGAACATCTATTTTAGAATTCAGTTTAAATAAGGCTTAGTGGTTGCCATAGCTCCTGATTATTTTTGCTCTGTTGTGGATAATGGAGTAGTTGGTGATACTTTTGGTCACCCCTGAAGGTAATCTCAGATGTGCAGTGCTCTGCAGTACTTGGTGACCACACTTGCTCTGAAACAGCAGATTCCCATGCACAAGAAAACCTGTGACTGCTTCTAAAGGCTCCTTCTGGGCCACTTTCTAGCATTCTAGGATTTCTAGCATTTCTAGGATGCTCTTCAGCTGGCACAGAGCTCTTTGGTTTTTTTGCTGCTAGCAGATGGGTTGTGTACTGTCCTGAATGATACGTATCAAATCTGAGAGGAATGGTTTTGTTGCTGATAGTAAACCCTCCTCTTATCTTTGAGATGTAAGGATTGGTTTTGAAATGTCAGCAGTCTTTCTGAACTGATCTATATTGCCTTTTACAAAGATTTGATCAAAATTCTTGAGTAGCAACAGCAAAACATTTATTTAACATATTTGTTGTATAAAAATGCTACTGTGAATCTAAAATATCTATAGAATAAGCACCAAATTATTTTTCAGAGGACTGTCATGCTACACCTTTCAATTCTGTACCTTTATTTCAGTTACCTGCACAGACCTATGTTTTTTGTTGGGTTTTATTTATTTATTTATTTTATTTCAGATGGCAACTGCCCCATCAGTTCTTTAAGTTGAACTTGGTTTTGAACCAGAAATATTTCTTTTTGAAGAAGATTTTATTTAATGTTTTACAAATAACATTATAAATCATATGAATCGAAAGCTTTCCCAGTATAGTTCAGTTTTGAATTCCTATTCTGTGGTCCTGTGCAATAATCTCTGATTTTTTGAGCAGGTTCTTCCAGCTTATCTGGACAAGTTGAGACACAGTCTACAATCAGGGCACAGATACAAACAGGATATCTGAAGCTCTTCCTCAAAAAGAAATTGTGTTAAGATGGCTATTCTACTTCTGTACTAGATATAGCATATATACTGCATTTTGGGGTAAATTAGTTCTTAAATCTGAAGCCTAGTTTAAGGGAGGGCAGCAATTTTGTGCCAGCTGCCAACTTTCTCCAGAGAAATAATAGCAGTAGGCCATAGAAATGGTCTGGTCATAACATCCTTTTTTAGCCATTAGAGAAGAGAGTTACTTAATAGCTGCTCTGCTAGTTTCATAATACCAAAGACTTTTCTACAAAATACTGGAGACCAGGGCAAGGTGTGGAATGAGATGAAATTATAAAGTCTGACCTGCCATTGATGGAAGGTTTTTTTTGGTTGGAAATTTTGCATTATAGACTATTTATTTTGCTTGTCAAATTTGCTATTGACTTGCTTTGTTCCATTGAAATTCTGAATTTTTGTTTTTCACACAGCAATAACACAATAGAAATCAGACACCCTAATCCCCAGAGAAAGTAAATCATCATCTAGCCTGTGTCATTTTGTTTAAGCATTACCAGAAGACTAACTCTTCCAGACAACCTCTAACAGATTGCAATTTGCTTATTTGAGGTGGTATTTATCCAAAACCCCTTAGAAGAAGGTATGGACTGAAATACATTTGTGGTCAGGTAAAAAAAATGAAGTGATCAGCTGGAGACAGACCCTTAGCTCCTGAGAAGGAAGGAAATGCTTAGGAAGGTTCCATGAAACACGTGAAATTATTGTGTATATATAAGAAGTAATAATGTCATCTGGTTTTTTTTCTGTTTCTTGTTGATTGACTTTTATAGCTTGCAAACATTATGCTGGATTGTAAATTGCAATAAATTTAATCAAGAATTATTTTATTCAGCCTCCTAATGAGGAATAATAGCATATGTATCAATTAGACATGTCAATTTGTGTGAAGAAATAGATTTACAAAGGGATAGTAGGTAAAAAAAAATCTTTGGTATCAATTCACTTCATTATTTTTAATTTGCTGTGAATATTGAGTGCTTCCAACATAAAATCATTCCTCAATTAAAATAAAACAGCTGTACTCCTATCAGCTTTTCCTTGCTTGTTGTTGCTTACAGATTAGCAGTTGTCATTGGCTTCAGTCTCATGTCATTTCATTAATGTGCAACCATAAATGGGTAAAAAAATAAAATAATAAAAATCTTTGTCATGTCAACGGACTCAGTAATGTATACAATGGTTGGGGTTTTTTTCAGATGGGATGGAAAGGGCACAAATACTGTAGCAGCAACATTTGGAGGATATCAGAACTCTGATAAAACCCTGTCTGCCTCTGTTCTCAGCATCAGCAAAGCAACAGTAGTGGTGAGCACTTTATTCATTTTGGCACTTTTTTATTACTCTGGATTCCCTTTCTTTTCCCCTAGGCCATTTCTAGTAAACTAGATCCCAGAAATGTGTTTGTGTAAATGAGAAGGATGAATTCTGAATTGGGTTGGTGTGTAGTTGGCTAACGAATCTAACGAATCCCTCTCCTTTATTAGCAAGTCTGTGCTCTTATTTCATTTTTCATGGTATCAAAGAGCATGTTTGTGGTTTTGAGTCACATAGATGGCTCTGTGGTTGTCCTTATTTCTCTCCAAATGTATCAAAAGACTGACAATAAGAGCACATTAATAGAGAAGCAGGGGAGTTCCAAAAGCTCTTTCTGCAAGCCCAGATGTGAAAATGTGGTCCATCATTTCTTCTGTTAGCTTTTGGTTTTCTAGTGGTAAATTCATAATGGCCTTACAACAATTTAAATTGCTCTGCCTTACCTTGTTATCATCCAGCTATCTTTTTATGGGAAGTTTGAAAATATATGTCTTTCTAAAGGTGTGGCATATAAGATGTAAAATGTATGTGGGATGAATCAATAATGACATGGTTTCTATTTTAATAGAAAATAATATTCTTATATGGGTATGGTTTCACAAGAGGAAGGCGACCTGTACTTCTGATTATTCTTTTCTGCAGCTGGTGTTGCAGGTTTCAGAATCTTTAGATCCTACTGACTGAATGCATTTTACTATGGTGTAGTTCTACTTTTTTTTGGTTGTTTTTGTTACCAGTGAGAGCTTTTTGATAGAAACTCTAAAAGGGAATTCATGTCTATAGGGAGACTGAACACATGGGGTCTGTATCCTAGTTAACAGTGAATTCTCTATTACAAGAATTAAAAGCTTATGAATATTTTCCTCATCTCTGAAAGTGGAAGCTGACACTAGCATGTATCAGAGGATTTTAACTAATGATTATTACAATGCTCATCTGCTAATTTGCTTCTTCATAACTGGAATCAGTATGCTAAATACGTGTGAATTTTTTGGAGCTCATACTAAAATTTCAACGAGCCAAAGACTTATCTGCATTTCAGTATTATTGAAATAATAATAGTAATAATAATAAATAATAGTAAATCATTAACTATGTTTCTTTTTAGGAATTCCCTGAATTTAAGTAGATCATTGAACAAGCTGAATACATTTTGAAGTTTTTATGTCTCGTGTGTTGTCATTTTACATTGAGGATGTGTTGGAAAAAAGGCTATGTGAGTTTAATGCTGTGCTTTTGAATAGGTATCTACATATTTCAAAGCTAAATAAGAAATGTTGTTGAAAACAATAGGCATGCCTAACATATAGGTACACTGTTTGCAACCTATAACAACATCTACCTGGGACTTGGGCCAATATATTTGCCCTGGGTAATAGATCTGTGCAACTGATCCCACCACATTTGATGCCAAACTTCTCGGGTGATGTTTGGGAAAAGAATGTTCCGATCTGTACAACAAACAGCAGGAAGCTTTCAAAATTGAGGAAGATGACAAACAGGAAACTTGTATCCCAGGATTGATGGTTGAATTTCTCAAATGGTAAAGAATGATGATTTGGGATACTGGTATTTACAAAGAAACTTTGGTTTTATCTGCTCATATCAACAGTCACTGCCAATCATTTTTGTATTTCCTGTTCATGCTCTTGCATCTTCTTTAAAGTTATCTGAGCCCTGTGTCTTGTTAGTGTTGGAATTACGTTGGGCAATACGGCTGCAAGTTTAATAAATATCACCATTGTTTATATAGATGTATGGGAATTTTGACATTTTTAGTGGGTGAACTTATTGCTGTTTAACATTTAAGAAAAAGAGGCATCAAAAAGCCTCTTTCAGCAAACTGAGATAAGCACAAGTGAAAGCACTGTGGTGATGCTGTGGGACCACGGAGGAGGCTGCAGCATCATTCACATGTTTATTTCACTGCTGAGCTCCTGCCTTAGGGCCCCAGTCAGTCCACTTTCCAGGGATACTCTAGAGATTCAGCTCCTGCAGTTCTGTGACTCTTCACTCCCTTCTTTTCCCTTTCACTCCCTCCCTCTCCTTCTTCATTCCCTTCTTTTCTCCTAACATCCATCCTGATAGTCTGTGGTTCAGACTGGCAGTTGCCTGGGCTGCCAAACTGCTCTCTGGGAACTATTCACAGTGGAGAACCTCATTCCTGTTTCTCAGTGGAGAGCCACCACCTGCCATAAACTCACAGATTATTCTCACTACAGAGTTGATGCATCTGTTATTTGACTGTTGTAGCAGCTAAACTTTAACCTTACAATATTATAACACTACCAGTATTCAAGCTGGGTTAATGGGATAAGGAACACATTTGAATCACAGAAAGAGAAGGGGGAAAACATAGAAATTTTTTTTTTAGGCCCTTGAAACAAACTCACCATTCATCCTTTGTGTGTGTGCAGTAGTCAGTGTTCTTCAAATCTAAAGCAAGAGTGAAGCTGATTCTATCAAGCATGTGTCTTAGCAAGTACCAACCCTGTTTGCACATTATTTCTCTATGTGAAGCTATGACTAAGTTTACAAACTTAGGGAGACCTTAAGTGACTTGCTTTCTGCAGCCATTCAGTATTGCCCTACACATCAATAACCCTTTGCTATAATAAAATGTATGTCTTTCCCACTTTACTAGAAGTTATAGAGAAGTCTTCTGATCATCCAGCTATGAAAAGCACCATGACTGGTTCTGCCCAGAAGCTGCATGAATACATGTGGAGCAGAAAAGTTGCTCTTTATATCCAGCTGTAAAATTCTTTCAAAGCCTGTGAATGTTCAGCCTGAGAAGGCTTTTCTCACTGAGATACAGATTAGCTTCAGCACACCAGCCTTCAGCAGTATACATGAGGCAGGATTTTGCTCCAAGCCTCCACTTTACTGGTGAAACTCAAAGTCAGCCAGCCCGTTTCAAAAAGCAAACCAGGGTTTGATTCCAGTAAGCTACAGCACACGTTCCAGATTTGACAAACGTTGTAATTAGTTGCTTTTGTGTGTTTAGTACACAGTGCAAATGCTGTAAAGTGTTTTCCACATGATGCAACATTGCCAGCAGATAATCACTGGAGCATTAAACCAAAAGAATTTGTGTATATCCTGCATGCTGCAGGAGAATGAGAAAATGTAAACAAAAACTAACAGCTGAATTTTTCAGATGATACAATTTCTTTTGTTAAACTGATTCGGTTTAAAATGTTACTTTTTGTCAGTCTCTCTAGGATCTGATTAGAGAACCTTAAACCAATGTGAAAATGCTTTTGTTTCTGTCCTAGTTTTGACTGTGTGAATTCTTTAGAACATTTCCAGTTTAATTATGCAGCACTAAAAATTGCAATTAAACTGAATTTGCAATTGAAACTGCTCATTTTAGTTAACTGTCAAATTTACTACGGCATTGTGAAATAGGGGCCTTTATTATTATGAGGTGTTTTGGAAAAAATGATTTTTTAAACAGGAGAAAAATGTCATCTCTTTCAGTCCTATCACAATGAGCCAACAATTTAAAGAGATACCTGACCAATGAAGCTAGTAACTCTCTAAACACAATGGAATGTGTTCCAGGTGGTGTCTTAAATTATTGCTATCTTAAATTATTGGTATCTTAAATTATTGGTATACTGCAAGTCTGGACAGCATTGAATAATGTCTCTTTTTGCATATTAAATCTGTTTTTTGGACAGTGTTTTTCAGATGTGGATGCAAGACTAATATCACTCGAAAATAATCTTGTGACAACCTGCTGGTCTTAGGGACATGTGTCATGCCATGTTTTGCGGGGTGCTATGATGCAATGTGATGGATACTGTGGATTATGTGAAGCTGTACAAATCTTAGTATCTCTGTTCCCCTGTTCTAGCATGTGATGTACAGCTCTGTGTACATGGAGCATCTCAGACTAGTGTCTGAGACTACCCTTTTCCTCTAAGCCCTAGGCATTTTTATCACTGTGCCAATAAAAGGAAAGGGATTTATGGGGTACTGCTTTTTCATTCATTCAATTCTCTGTTCATTGTGAGGTTAATGTTGTTGATCTATTTTTCTCTTGAAACAAATAAAAACAATATGTGCTGACACTGACTTTGACTTTTGACATGGAAGATAGAGGTCAACATTTAATTCTATATTTATAGACTACATGAACAATATTATCTGTATTAAAAACTGTTCACTCAGTCCTTGTCATGTTACAACTTAGTTCAGTAGCTTATATCATGTTGAATGTTTTCTCCAACTCTGATTAAGGTGCCATCATTCACAATGCTACACTTAAGGTGTTGTCAGCCNAACTCACAGATTATTCTCACTACAGAGTTGATGCATCTGTTATTTGACTGTTGTAGCAGCTAAACTTTAACCTTACAATATTATAACACTACCAGTATTCAAGCTGGGTTAATGGGATAAGGAACACATTTGAATCACAGAAAGAGAAGGGGGAAAACATAGAAATTTTTTTTTTAGGCCCTTGAAACAAACTCACCATTCATCCTTTGTGTGTGTGCAGTAGTCAGTGTTCTTCAAATCTAAAGCAAGAGTGAAGCTGATTCTATCAAGCATGTGTCTTAGCAAGTACCAACCCTGTTTGCACATTATTTCTCTATGTGAAGCTATGACTAAGTTTACAAACTTAGGGAGACCTTAAGTGACTTGCTTTCTGCAGCCATTCAGTATTGCCCTACACATCAATAACCCTTTGCTATAATAAAATGTATGTCTTTCCCACTTTACTAGAAGTTATAGAGAAGTCTTCTGATCATCCAGCTATGAAAAGCACCATGACTGGTTCTGCCCAGAAGCTGCATGAATACATGTGGAGCAGAAAAGTTGCTCTTTATATCCAGCTGTAAAATTCTTTCAAAGCCTGTGAATGTTCAGCCTGAGAAGGCTTTTCTCACTGAGATACAGATTAGCTTCAGCACACCAGCCTTCAGCAGTATACATGAGGCAGGATTTTGCTCCAAGCCTCCACTTTACTGGTGAAACTCAAAGTCAGCCAGCCCGTTTCAAAAAGCAAACCAGGGTTTGATTCCAGTAAGCTACAGCACACGTTCCAGATTTGACAAACGTTGTAATTAGTTGCTTTTGTGTGTTTAGTACACAGTGCAAATGCTGTAAAGTGTTTTCCACATGATGCAACATTGCCAGCAGATAATCACTGGAGCATTAAACCAAAAGAATTTGTGTATATCCTGCATGCTGCAGGAGAATGAGAAAATGTAAACAAAAACTAACAGCTGAATTTTTCAGATGATACAATTTCTTTTGTTAAACTGATTCGGTTTAAAATGTTACTTTTTGTCAGTCTCTCTAGGATCTGATTAGAGAACCTTAAACCAATGTGAAAATGCTTTTGTTTCTGTCCTAGTTTTGACTGTGTGAATTTTTTAGAACATTTTCAGTTTAATTATGCAGCACTAAAAATTGCAATTAAACTGAATTTGCAATTGAAACTGCTCATTTTAGTTAACTGTCAAATTTACTACGGCATTGTGAAATAGGGGCCTTTATTATTATGAGGTGTTTTGGAAAAAATGATTTTTTAAACAGGAGAAAAATGTCATCTCTTTCAGTCCTATCACAATGAGCCAACAATTTAAAGAGATACCTGACCAATGAAGCTAGTAACTCTCTAAACACAATGGAATGTGTTCCAGGTGGTGTCTTAAATTATTGCTATCTTAAATTATTGGTATCTTAAATTATTGGTATACTGCAAGTCTGGACAGCATTGAATAATGTCTCTTTTTGCATATTAAATCTGTTTTTTGGACAGTGTTTTTCAGATGTGGATGCAAGACTACTATCACTCGAAAATAATCTTGTGACAACCTGCTGGTCTTAGGGACATGTGTCATGCCATGTTTTGCGGGGTGCTATGATGCAATGTGATGGATACTGTGGATTATGTGAAGCTGTACAAATCTTAGTATCTCTGTTCCCCTGTTCTAGCATGTGATGTACAGCTCTGTGTACATGGAGCATCTCAGACTAGTGTCTGAGACTACCCTTTTCCTCTAAGCCCTAGGCATTTTTATCACTGTGCCAATAAAAGGAAAGGGATTTATGGGGTACTGCTTTTTCATTCATTCAATTCTCTGTTCATTGTGAGGTTAATGTTGTTGATCTATTTTTCTCTTGAAACAAATAAAAACAATATGTGCTGACACTGACTTTGACTTTTGACATGGAAGATAGAGGTCAACATTTAATTCTATATTTATAGACTACATGAACAATATTATCTGTATTAAAAACTGTTCACTCAGTCCTTGTCATGTTACAACTTAGTTCAGTAGCTTATATCATGTTGAATGTTTTCTCCAACTCTGATTAAGGTGCCATCATTCACAATGCTACACTTAAGGTGTTGTCAGCCTTTCCATGAAAACCACCTTTTTTCAGGGGTTCTTAACTTGACTAGCTAGCAGAAATTACACCAGGACTGACCTGGGGCTATATTTTAAACAAAATATACATTCAAAAAATACCCCAAGCCCACAACCCCCAAAAACATCCCAAACAACCCAAGTGAGGCCAGGAGCTGACTGGTTTGGCATGTGTTGAATGGCCATTTTGATCTAAGAAATTAATGTGATTTATCAAGCAGGTTATATCACTGTTTAAATATTAATCCATTTCTTTCTGAAATAATCCTGACTGTTCATATTTATAAGAGGTGCTTGTCTGCCAACTAATAGGTGCCTCATGCCCAGACTACTCAGGATTTGTATGGTGGTAACAGAGCTAGTGATGTGATTATTGTAATGAATGCATATGGTACAGCTGTACCTGTTAAGCCCCCTCACAGATGAACTTACACTTCTGTAGACCATTTTTCTTCTCAGATGGAAACAAACTCTTACAAGAAATATTTTATTTACAGGAAAGAAGAAGGAAGTCGATCCCATTCTATCTGTAGTGGATACAGAGGTGCTACAGTTGTGCATGAGCCTTCCTGATGATGTGGAACAGATCCCTGGGGCAGGTAAAGCTAAAGTGATTTCACTAGGACAAATCTAGACTATCTGTGCTGTTCTGACTTCCCTGGGCATAATGAACTTTGCTAATTTTTATGAGTTAAGTCCTGGCATGAATAAACATACTTTGTTTTACTCTTGCTTACAGGATAAAGGCCTTTGGTGTACCTAATATCCTACAACAACAACAACAAAATAATTTTCAATGCAATTATTATTAACCTACATTTGTTTCAGAGATTATCCACTGTTCTCTTCGTCAATAGCAAGAAGTTTGAGATGAAATTTGTTTTGCAGCACAAACAGGCTGTTTTCCAGAAGTCACTTGGGTCCTTTTACCACTATATAGACAAGGCAATATGTATTTCTTTGGTACTAATAAGAGTAAAAAAAAAAAAACAAAAAAAAACCACCCTCCAAGTTTTAAAATATCTTAGCATGTACCATATTTATGTAAAAAAACCCTCCAAACCAGCTAAAATAGCTATTGCAATCTGTAAGGCTTTGAAACATGTGAGGTTTGATACTAATACTCAGATACATAGTTAGTCCAGACTAACTGCCAAGGGTTGGTTTGGGGTTTTTTTAAAGTAAGCTTTACAGAAATTAATAAGCAGATAATCTCCCACATTTTGGATGTGTCTATCTTCATAAGAGCTGTAAAAGTGAAACATTGATGGATCTTGTTACATCCCATGCATCTCTGAGAAGTTTTTCATTAATATGAACTCGTAAAGCTCTTAGTGCCTCCTTCTCAGCAGATGGCGAGAGGTGTTTATTTGCCTTTTGGAATTCTTTCTGCTCATATCCAGAGAAATTGGAGAGGACAACTCTGAAGGTTCCAGTTAGTACTTGTAGGACTATTTAAAATGAATAGCATTCCCATTAGCATTAAGAGTGTACAGGAGGTTCAGTTATATATTCTTATTCTGACCAGCTCTACTGTTGAATTGAAACTGTTCCAAATATTGGACTTTCTAGGAAAGAATAGAAATATAGCTTCCTGATGTGGAACCCTGTGTGATAAAGAGTTTAATGTAGGGCTTTTATTAATAGCCTGATCTCCTATTTTCCATTCTGTTTTTTTTCTTTCCCTCTCTCTGATTCTCTGTTAAATAGGTCCTGCTCTATTTCTGGCACTTTTGAACTTTATTTCTCTTTCTTTGTCCTTTTTCCTTTCATCTGTTTGCTAGTTTCATTGTCTCTTAGCTGCCATTTCTCATTATTATACCCTTCAATCTGCAAATCCTCTCCCATATGTGCTCTTGTCCTTCCCTAGGCCTCCTGCTTTTTGATTTTTTCCAGATCTCATTTCCTTTTCACCTGATCTGGCTTTATTCAACTCCGCTCTTGTCTATCTTTCGGCCTGTCTCAGGCCTTTTTCCTTCTGTCCAGTTGTGAATCCATAAACTAAAAAAGACTTTGGCAGAAGAAGTCAACAAATGTGGTGTTCAGACCAGAGTGTGACAGCTGGAAAAGGAAAAGGGGGATACAAAAGGCAAACTTTTGATTAGACTGGCGTGAATACTTTCTAATTAATATTCAGTAACCTTTTCTGCTGTCAAAGTTTCCTGCAACAGATTGAGACTTTTTGTATTTTAGTTAGTTAATGTTATTTATGAATTTTATTTGAACATATTCCTGGTATGTTTGCAACAGTTTATGCAAAGACTCATGCTTTGTACTGTCTTGGTTATTTGCAGGGATATAAAATGTTACTACTTGAATTCCTTGGTTGGGTGAGTTACAGAACTAGGAATAGTGCAGATTGAAGATTTTTGTCAGTATAAAATGAAAAATGTGTAATTCTAGTTAGGGAATTATTCAAATGGAAATTTAATTTGTGATTTGAAGTTAGAATTTGTTTTTTCTAGAAGTTTTAAAGAACTGCCCAATATTACCACATCAAATTACAATTTCAGTAGAAATTGACCAAATTTTAGTTACATTTGCCAAATAACTTTAAAATTCAGTCTTGCTGATTTTCAGACTGTCTGATCTCTCTAGGTTGGGTAGCTTGCATTGTCTAAAATATCTGTACTACCTAAAAACGAAGCTTTAAAATATTTTTGTAGTAATTGACGGGGTTTAGTTCAGCTTTGTTTTGTTGTTTTGGTTTTTTTGCCTGTGCTGCTTTACTGAGGAGGAGCCTGCACTGTGTTTGCAGGTGGGAGTGTCAGTAAATGTACCTGTGTCAGGGCATATTAGGACAGCATGCAGTTGTAAATAGTAAACATATTAAGACCATGTTACTTCTAATGTGATAGTATCAAAAATATCTAGAGATATGGTGAGTTTTGAATGAAAGACTTGCAGACTAATCTAATGATGGCATTCCCTGCCCACAAAACTCCCATTAAATCATGTCCCATTGACATGATACCATTTCAAAATGCCTGCCCTTGATTTAAATAAGTACAATTAAAACCCCTGCTTTGTTTCTACCATAACAGGGTTTTAGTTGCAGTTGCCAATTAAAATAATAATTCCCCGGTCCGAAAGCATCAGTCTGGATTATATTCTATGAGAGGAAGAAAAAGAAGAATCTACTGCCTGGTGACCTTTATTTTGTCTGAAGGCTAATAGAAGTTGAGCTCTGTAGAGAGAAAATTCTCTCAGGACATGTGCACAGTAGCATTACTTTATTTACACTGTTGTTTTCTAACTCAAATAAGAGTGGTATCAGTGCCCCTGATTTCCCTGCCCTGTTCTGCAGTTGCAGTCGTTGCACATCCTCCCTGCTGTCCAGCTGCAGCAGGGGACTCTCTGGGTGCTGGGCTGTTTCTGCTTCTTTGGTATTCCTCTTGGAGGAGGGAGCAGCTTGTTCCCCAGCTTGGCTTTCCTTGGAGAAAACCAAGCATCTCCTAGACAGATGCCCCTGGGTTGCTGGCTGTGGTTTGTCTTGTAGCTGAGGGTTGCATCCAGTCTCTGTGCTGATGTGTGAGCAGGGAGCACAGGAGTGGCTGTGACCTCTCAAGAAGACAGAATTCTGTGATGAGAGGAAAAAAAGCCTTTTCCCTGAAGGACCTGGCCATGACAGAGAGTGGGCACAGGATTGCATCGAGGAGGGAGGGTTGCAGGAAATTGTTAGAGGGAATTGGTCAGAGGGAGGCAAAGGAAGAGATCTGCCCTGGTAGGTAGGACAAAGAGGATAAGGAGCTTTCTCTGCTTTGAAGGGTACCTCCTGCAGGTTGTGTTCAGGTTCAGCCTACCTTCTGAGATTCACATCCCTTCTCTGGTGCTCCTTTTCAAATGTGCAGGCAGATGCACATCACAGTTCAGCAAGACAAGGTCATTTCACTATCCTGCACCATATAGGAGTGTGGGTGGGGTAACTAGAGGAGTCTTGTTTCTGGGATTTTCACCAGGAAGTGGTAGATGCATGTCTCTCACTGTAGTATTTCTTCCTTTGCTTGCAGATGGAGGCTCTCCTCTGTTAGAGTACTGCCATAGGAGTTCCCTCCCGGAGTGCCTGAGTAGTTCATGCCATACCTTGATGGATTATGATCTTCCCCTGCCCATCTGCAAGAGCATTTCAGTGAGCAATGCTGTATCCAGGCACAGCTAAGGAATGTTTTTTTTTCCCTTTTTGCCACTGTTTTCCTTTTTGTTTTGTTTTGTTTTTTAAATCACACAGTTCTAGGGTAGAGAAGCCTTGGTTGGAATAGTTGATTTTCCTCCATTCTGAAGCAAAACACAGAGACCTGTGTCCCTTGATGCTTTTCTATATGGCAGGCTCTTCCAGCAGCCATACTCCTCAAGAGGAGGAGAGCTAGGAGCCTTCTCTTTGGCACCTAGAATGAAAGGTGATGAACATGTGCCTTCTGAAAAGCAGCACCAGTGCTTCCCTGGCTGGTGAGGGCAGGGACACTGAGCTTCTTTCAAGGCAAGTCAGTAATTTCCCCCAATGCACCTTCAGGAGTAGAAAAACTGTAATGAAATATTCTCTGTCTAGAGAATATTTTATTGCTTGCTGCCTGACAACAGCCCCTAATGTGGAATTTACCTGTAAGTGTGCTGTTTTCATAGTTACTTACTTCAGTTTGTACTCCTGTGAAAGGGAAGAGGGGAAGAAAAGAAGTGACATTAAGAGTATGGTATCTGCTGCTATTAGTTATAAAGATTCTGTCTCCCAGGACATCGTTTGTCCATCTTAACTGATAACATCCCTCAAAAGCTCAAAAAAACCTACCACAGCAATGACAAATCTTTGCTGATGGACATCAGATGTTTTGCCAAGGTTTAGAAGAGTCTAAAAGAAATCAAATTCTTCAATCTTCAGCAGAGTTAACAGGTGCTTATATCCGAGAGGTAATGAAATATTGCCCCAGGTAGGGAAATAGTGCTGTGGAGTACCAGTAAATCAGAACCCCCTTCTTGTTCAGAGCTGACTGAACTTGCTTTCAGTAGTTCAGCATATCTTTGTTTATAAATCTAAATGCTATTGTGTTGTATTGTACTTTGCAGTGTAATAAATTGTAACATTCGACATTAACTGGTCAGGCTTCAGTGATAACAAAAGTTCAGCAGGCTGGTGGCACTCTGATCAATATTGTCTTCTATTTATAGTATTGTTACAAATTGAAGTTTTATTTAAATTAGACAATGCTGAGAAGCTTACAGTAGATCAATAAACTAAAATACAGTAACGGATTTTAATTCATGGCTGATATGCTGTTACTCTTTTGTCACATGCAGCCCTAATGTCCCCTAAACAAAATCACATTTTATGTGTATTTTAACTGACTATTGCCTGGCAGAACTGCAAAACTGTTTCAAAGAAGCAAGGCTGTGCAATGAGCAGGAAAGATGTTGGATAGGAGGGAAAAAGGCCAGATAGTTTCTGTTTGGGTGAGATTTGTTGTTCATTTTGCTGTTTTCCTATCCACTACCTCATTTTAACCCTAAGTATATAAATATATATATATATATTGTGTGTGCGTGTGTGTGTGTGTGCGCGCCATGTAGATCATGCTAATTAATGCTCAGATTCCATTCTCCTGTATTTACACCAACTTATCTCCAGTGACAGCAGTACTGTTTTTCTACCACTTCATTTGTGTTGTGAGATTAGGTTTTAGTTCAATGACATCTCACTTTTAGAGGCAGCTGGAGCCACCAGCTCTTGGGTTTTGATTAGTGGCACAATGGCCCAGAAATTACAGAACAATATTTTTAGTGCTTTTTGGTTGAATTAAAATCAGAGGTTATTGCAATTATTAGGATTTTGTTTCTGTCAGCTCATTATCATTAGGTGATACCTCATATGTGAGCCACCACCAATATCTGAGCAGTCAGCCCTGGGTGTGTGCACTGGCTGAATTGACATCTTCCTGCTCACACAAAAGGAATCCTCAGGAATCTTAATTATATATTAATCATCATGGTCAGTTGACACAGGCAACAAAGTCTCTCTAACTCTATCCAAAATAAACTTGAAATGATGGTGCCAGAAAAATCACAGTAGGACTTTAACAATGCCACGGATTTCTCTGAAGAAGACTTTTGAGATGGGTGAAGAACAGGGAGATGTGCCATTGGACACTTAATTTTTAAACAGGGTCTAGATATTTTTATGAGAATTCCCATTTTGTTCTTCCAAGAGCAGGCATAGGTGCTTTAGAGCTGGGAGCATGATTCAGGCTGACCTCCTAAATGCTGCAGATCAAAGAAATTGCTTTTAAAAAAGCTGCATATACTGTACATCTAACAAGATTTATAAGTTTATTCTTCTCCAAAAAATCCAGCACTTTCTTTCCAATTATAAATGGCAAAGCCTGGGCTAAGTGTCCACTCCCAGCATCTTCTGAACCTTCGTGTGTCCTGCTGATTGCCAGGCAGACATGGTGGTTCTGTACACTTGTTATGGGGACAGGAATACTCTCTGCTTTTCTTTATTCCAAACTGTCTTTCAGATTCTACTGCAGCTTTTATTCCTTCCCACCAGATGTTTCAGACAGGAAGGCTGCAGCAGAAAGGTTTATGGAAAAAAAACAGAGATTTGTGGGAAACTAGGAAGCAAAAGTGCTGGATTAACTAAGTAAAACATCTTCTCAGGAGCCACTGTTCTCTCCGTCGTGCCTGAAGATACATAGAGATGGTCATTTGTGGCAGATATTTGGAGGGTGTGTTCCCTCTGCCATCTGGATATGGGAACAGCAGGAGTGTTACAGGGGGTGTGGATGTGCAGGGGTTGTAGGGGATGATGAGAGGGGATTGGCGAAGTGCTGAGGAGGTAGCTGATTTTCTTGGCACTGGTGATGCAGATCCTTATTCCCATGGGAAATCTGTGTGATAACAAATTGGGCTGGTGGGGATGAAGGGCTCAGAACTCTGGTTTGCAAGGGTTTGACCTCTTAGGAAAGTGAACAGCTGAATATTTTGCACTTTCCCCCAGTCTGCAGGTTTTTTTGTCTCTGAGTTATCTTGTTCTCAGGGTCACTATTTGCACACTGCCTGGTACTTGCGTCACCTGAAGTTTTCCTTTCCTTCTGGCCTTATGTTTCCCTACAAGTCTGTCTTTACAAAAATAGTATGTTATTTTTCTCCCTTCTTTGCTGCCACTAGGCTGTCCCCCTTCTTTTCCTGACTGCTGCAGCTGCCCACCTAGTCAGTGAGTGTAGCAACATTCACATCAAATAGAGAAGAAGTAGAGCAGGCTTTTAACTTCAGCTGTGGGCACAGTTTGGGGGGGGCAGATGCTTTCTAGCAGCAGGAAACATTGTCCTCTGTTCTGGAAGTGTGTCTGAGTTTGGTTTTTCCAAGATCAAAATGTAAAAGGGACTCCACCCAGAGATTATGCTTATATAGATGTTTGTGTTTACACACATGCAAAAATAAATAAATTTCCTTTAATGTTAACCTTCTCTCCTCTCAGATAGCTTTCCTCCTCCACCTCAGCAGTGATGAGAATCTCCCTGAGAGACCTAAACCTATGGAGTGTAAAAACTGGAGAGAGATTATCTTGGGCCTTTTCTGGTTTTTGTCATCATTCTCCTTTTGGTTGGATGACAGCACTGTGATCTAGAGAGAGAGAGGCAAACTGGCTGTACTCTGCCCCATTTGGCAGGGAATACTAAGATCCTCTGAAATTAAAGTTCATAGATTTAATAGCATTTTTGAGCCCTCATCTTGCATATTAGAACTTAGCCTGGTATTAGGTAATTTAGATAATAAATTCTCTTCAAAGTGACCCATCATCTTAGTATTTATTTTTTTTTTGTAGAGGATGTAAGGCATAAAAGCAAGCTTTGTAGTTTTATATCTGTCAGCATGTCACATAAATATCTCAGTAACTACTGATCTTATCACCATAAAACTTCCATTTATACAGTTAGACATGTCATGTTGGTCAGTTGCACAAAAAGTTAAGCACATGCAATATTAAACTCCAACCCATGCCAGCTCCATTAGCCCACATCTTGAAGTTCTCTCTGAACACTATTAGAGGAGAAGTGGGGGAGGAGCAGGAGGCAGCACACAGCAGATTCAGACGAGGATGGACTCATGTTGGAAATTACTGAGATGATGAAAGAGACTGCAGAGGGATGTTTGGAGTCTTAGTATTTTCCTGAAAATCAAACGATCTGTTTTCTGTTTGATGAATGACTTTAATAGTTTTAATGACCTCATATAATTTATTTGATTGTATTGTTCCTTTTTATTAGAAGAGCAGTCTAGCAGCATTTCAAGTTGTCTCACCTTTGCATGTGAGACTTGAACTCCAATCTCAACTTTCTCTGTAGCATGTTTATATTAAACAACAGTTAAATTCAGCAAATACTGGATTGACTTTTTTTTTTTTTAGAATTGAGGCTTGTTTCTAACTCAAACTTGGCAGGGATGTCCTTAAAAAGCAGTGTAAGCAATTATTTATCTAGAGCAAAGTTTGTTGGGAGTAATAGCTTAGAATTGTGCAATCTATTAATTTGATTTATGTTAAAAAAAAATCCCATGAATACTGCAATTAATACTGATTACCATTCTTAAGCTCTGCTGCAGTTTGTGTTTTAGGCTGAAGCAGTCCGTTTCTAAAAATATCTTGCACAGTATGTCATGGGTAAGTCTAGGCATTGTCAGGTTAGGTAATATTAAGGGACAGTCTTAAAAAAATAAAATTTAAAAATTTACACACTTAATTGTCTGCCTGGTTTGACCAAGTGATTAATTCACTTTACGTATGGAGACTATAGAAAAAATGGCTGAAAATATTTAACCTGGACACTGGCTAGTTGCACGTGCAATACTAAATATTAAGAGAGTCACTAACTTGGCATCTTTGTGCTTGTTTTTACATTTGTGTGGATTTGGCAGGGTAGCAGGTTATTTAGTCTAAGAAATAAAGAGAGTATCTCTCATACTTATCCTTGGAGAAATACATGAGGCTGCATTTTTTTTGGCAGCACCGATAGCAGAAAAATCTCCCTTTTTCTGTTGTTAATGATACAAAATTGATTTTGTGATGGAATTCCCTACAGAAAACAGTGCATTAAAAATAATAGTGTCTAAATTTGGGTATGTTCAAGAATGTCACAATATGAAGGGTTAGTCCAGCATTCAGGAACAGTGAGACATTTGCAATGCTGAAAACATGCATGCTGTGTAAAAACACATAGTTTTCCTTATTTCAGTTGAACCACTTATGTGTAGTCTCCAATTTTTCACTTATAAAGCTGTGTTTAATTTAAGGCTGGGTTGAGTGTGCTTGTCACTGAGTCCACCGTGGGCAAGACTGGTCATTATAAAAATATTAGAGCCAACCTTGATTTGCCAGGATCCCAAATGAAGAGAAATCAAGGAGAATTTGACTAGTGGCCTTTTTCCCTCCTCCTGAAGGAGACATTACCAACTCATTAGCTACAAACCTGCACAGAGGCCCCAACTGTGACTCTTAAAGCAAGAAATAAATTTCTTGTAGTTAAGATTGACTTTCAGCATGCCAGCTGTCCCTCTTTTGGAAGGATTGGCCTTATTTTTCAAGTAGAACATGTGCCATCTTGATTACCCAAACTCTTAATTCAGTGCTGTTTAATGCTTTGTCTCCTCAAAATATCCCTTATATCCAGCTTTGATTGGTGGGAAGATGTACCAGTACTGATCAGCTTAATTACCAGTGTGAGGCAGCGCGATGCAGACATGAGGTAGCAGCACACCTTTCCCAGCATTCTGAGCTAATTAACCAAAAAATATTTCCCTGCCACCTGTCTAGCCTTGGAGAAAATCCAGTTTTCTTTCCAAGCTATGAGAAGGGGATCAGAGCAGAATTTGAGTAGCAGGATGGCTTATCCATCTATTTTCTGCTTTTCCTAGAGTCGTCTGCAGTGGTAAGTATGGAGGCTGAGGCTGTCACCTCCTTTCTTGCCTAGCTCCCAGTACAATATCTGCAGCATGAAAACTGTCAAGAATTAAGATGAGCCAAAGAGGAAACCATGAGCTGTGATCTTCCAGGGTTCATGAAGACCAGAATGCTGAATATATCTTTGGATGCATCAAGTACAAACACCAGTGAGTTCGTATTTACCATGGCCTGGCTAAAATTCCTCATTTTCTCTCAGCTGATCAAAGCAAAAACTCAATCCACTCTTTTTTTCCTTTGTGCTTAGAGGAAATGTGATGTGGTTCTTACCATGCCGGGGTGAAAACACGTATAATCTATTTCTATTCAATATCTACAGCAAATTAAATATAAAATCTCTCAGTATGGTGGTTGATATAGCATTCAAAACAGTATAAAACATCACCAAAAAAATAACATGGATAAAACAATGTTGCTTTTGAATTAAAACAATTTTTTTTTGCTTTTTTTACTGAAAAGGCTTATCACAAATTAAAAAGTGGTGATAGCAATTCTGGAATAACCCTCTGAGTTCTGATGGCTTTCCACATACATAGGTAGTAAACCATGCGAGCTAAGGAGTATATTCAGCCATCCATGAAGAAGACATCTATGGTTAAAGCATCCCAGCTGATCTAAAAATATTTTTCTGAGGCACTGACATACCTTAGAGTTTCAAGTGGTCTTTAACTGATTTTGATTCCTTGTAGATTGTACAAACCAAATAACTTTGCCGTTATACTAAAGTCTATTCCCATGTCATGTTTCCAGAAAACAACTCATGTTTGAGACAAGTTCAATTATCTGTGGTTAGATTTTATTTTTTTTTTATGCTGGAATAGTTATTCTGCCATAGCTCAGGAATAGCTAATGGAATTTCATTCAAGCCTCATTTAAAAAACAAACCCCACACTTTTTGGCAGGATACAAGTGGGAAGAGATTTAGTCTACGAGATATATTTTATCCTGGCATGTAGGAGAACAGTTGGTGGAAAATGGTTTCCCCTGTAGCCCGTTAGAAACTTTAACTATCTGTCAGTGATTGCTATGAATGTGCTGCATGACATGTCATGAGAATTCACATAAATAAAAAGGGAAAAGCATCCTGTTCAGGACTGCCTCTTGGGGAGAGTTGGGAAGAAATATATGATGAGGAGGAGAGAAGGTTTTTAAAACTTCGAGGACTAGACCTTGTAGCCCCAGCTGGGGTACTGAGACCTTCTGTAGGAGTTGTCTTTGGATTGCATTTATTACTTTGTCTGCCCTGAACTGAGGATAGCAAGGAAGGAAGGTTATAAGGGAAGTTTATTGTCAGTGCTCAAGCATTTATGGACTCATTGTTCAGAACTGTACTTCTTGTAACCATGCCATTAAGGTACAGATACTAAACTGAATGTTGAGGCCTTCTTCTAACTAGAAAGCTCCAAATTTCATTAAGCAGTACCCTCCATTTGCTCTATTTTAGTGCAAGTCCACACAATGAAACAGCATTGAACTCAGCACTGACCACAGCAGTGCTGAGACTGTTTGCAGAGGGGTGGTGGCCCTAGAGCATGGTGGCAGCAGGGGTTTTGAGGCCTCTTGGCTGTTTTTAATGAGAATAAGTGGGATTTTTTATCAAGTTTCACCTTGCCATCTGAGGCGACCAAAGCTTTCACTTAAATGCTGTGGTAGGGTGGGTGATCTGAAGGGTGTCAGCTCTCCTGGGCTGCGCAGAGGGCCTGGCTACTGGGTGTCCCAGGCAGATGATGGATGTATATGCTGTGGGAGCCAGGAGGCCACTGTGTTGAAGCTGGAGCTTAGTTCCCAGGATATCTGCTTTAAAGGCAGATGCCTAGGGGGAAAAAAGAGCAAGCGAGCACAAACTTGAACTTGTGGGAAAGAGAAAGCACTCCTGAAGCATCCTTATTTCTAAAGAGATCTGTTGGGGAGCTGTGGGGAGCAGCATGGGGCCCTCAGCCTGGGCAGTGCAGTGGGGCCTTCAGCAAAGTACCAAGTACTAGTACCAAAGTACCAACTGCCAGTACCAAAGTACAAAGTATGCCAAATACCAGGTGTAGCCCCTGGTCAGTGCTGGAAATCCTACAGCAACTCAGGGCCAACAGGGCTCTGGGCCATGGGCAGGAGGTGGTTCAGTGTCTCCAGGAGCCCTACAGCTCCAGCACAGCATCTTCTTACAGCCAAACTGCAGCTTCCTGGCAGCAAATGTTTCTCCACACAGCAGGTGTAAGGGACTTGTCTTTTCAGTCATTCCCTCAAAGCCTCTGACTTACTCCTCTGTCTTGTTTTCTTGTTTGGTTGTTTTCAATAATAAGCTTTACCTTCAAACTTATCAAAGATCTGGTCTAAAATAAGCAGCTTACTGGTGTTTCTCTGTGATAATTGAGGCATTTGCATCTTTTGGCAGAGCAGCCAACCTGAAAGTTTGGTCCTAAGGAGCAGGTAATGTTTCCAGACTGCACACCATACATGCTTGATACACACAGACGTACACGTGTATATGTGTGTGTGTGTGTGTATAGATATATATATAGATACATCAGAAAATCTTCAGAAATTAGAATGTACTTTGTAATACTTTCTGTTCCTCAGTGATATTTATTTAAATACGTTACTTGAACTACTATCCATTTCTTAGTTAAAATGATCATTGTGATCATTAATCGTGATAAAAGCGTTAATTAAATGAATATCTGATTTGCTGATTTTTCATGTTGGCTACGCTATAAGTATATGGATTAGATTAGTAGATAAAAAAAAATATTCCTGTGTTGTCTAAAACCTTTTTGCTTTTTTTTTTTTTATCTGTTTATCTAGCCCTTGTCCTGTGTCTAACTCTGAGGTATGTACTAGTGTGATATTGGAAAAATAAGGTCAGCAATTTTCAATTAGCTGTTGTCATGCTCCAAAATGGCCCTTCTGGATCCATTTTCTGACCCAGATTCAAGTTACAAGCCTGAACTTCTGGATTAGAGAAGGAGTAGTTGGTTTGGGTTGTTCTTTACCATATGTATTTTTTGTTCTGTTTCATAATTCTGCTGGAGAATTTGCATCTGGGATTCAATGTTTTTGTTTCAGTGGCTGTAATAAAGAAAACTTATATTTATTCAAGATTCCTGATGCAAATACATTGAAGGGAAGTTAGTTTTTTTCCCTGTGGGAATTTATACTTTAATTCTTTGACTCATTTTTTTTCAGAGTGAGAGAGACTTTACTGTTATATAATGAAGTAGTTCATGGTACAATTAATATGATGTAGGAAAACAGTAACATGATCTGCTGAATTTAAATAACAGAAGCTGATCAAGGAGGACATCAGCATTAAATGCTCAGTAGGATTGACATGACAAATACAAGAATGCTACTGTATTTAAGTAGAAATACTCTGTTACCCACTGATACATTCCAGGCAAATTTGTTGATAGACTAAACATTTTTATAGTCTTTCCATTATATCTTCAAGCCATCAGCTTTTCATTTTCTCTTTCTAGTTAATATACTTGTGTATAATTTAAACAGAAAACTGTTCTGTTTCATCATAAAAGATTTGTCTGTTACTTTTGGTGTGTAAATCAAGTGGACAGCAAAACATTCTTGAACTTGTTTTTTGAGGCATTTGTTGACAACAACAGGAAAAGAGATCACAGAGACCGCCAATAAGTGTGGACATCAATTATTTTTTAATTGTATAGGAGTACAGTACACTAATTAAAACTAGTATATCTTGCAATGCCAAAGGCAAAATTAATTATTAATTTTTATTAATATTCAGAAGTAGCACAAGGAATACATTAAAAAAGATTTTGTGGTTGTGACTGAGATCTTGTTTTGCTTTATATTTTAGCAAAAATAGTATGTTAGCTAAATTTGAATAGTTAAATATGCACTGAAGAGATTATATGCATTGAACAAGAATGTTCTGTTTGGACTAGTTACTTAGTGACAGAATGTAAGAGGTAGGAAAATTTTTTTTTAAATCCCAGGGCTTTGATTTAACCGGTTTACCTGACAAGTATAAATACACATGTTACCCTGCTGTTGTTACCATGGATACTTTAATTATTGCACTGGTTATTTTAGTTATGATATCTCATAGTCAATAGAATAATGTTTTCAATTTCTTCTAGGGTCCAGCTCATCAAATAGATGTGTCCTGCATTGATTTGACAAACTTGATGTGCTTCTGGGCAAAGTTACTCCAACTGTGAGCTATTTGTTTATTTATTTATTCACTTCACTACCTGCTGTAGACAACTCATTTGGAAACTGCCAGGCTGGTGCAGAAGCCTATCAGAAAGGAAGTTTTTGTATGAAAAAAATAGATCTTTCACCACTGTTATTGACAACATGTTGATAGGTTCTTTATGCACTTGTTCAGCAGAGTAAATTATAGAATGCAATATATAGAATATAGAATTCTATATATAGAATACAGAATATAATGCAGTATTTCAATACTTGGAATTCACAACATTTTAAGTCATTTGTGCTCAGGATTATTGAAGTGAGCCTGGAGGTAGTATCAGAGGAAAAAAGTATAGTGGTAGTGAAATATGTAATTGTGAAACCACATGGTGGTGTGTAGAGGGATAGCTTGTGTCTGGAGTTGGTTTGGTTATCTCCTGTTGGAAATGGTGTATTACAAACCTTGTCAGAGTAGTTTCATACTGTGGTGGGTTTTTCCTAAGCCAGTGAGTTTCAATCCACTTGACCATTTAAGATTAGGCAGGCAAAATTTTAGAGTTTAGGTTTGGTGGTTTTTTTTAATTGAACCTTGAAAGGTTTCCCTGTCTGATAGCAACATTATGAGTTCTACAGCTCACCTGTCAGTGTTCTTATTTATAACAATTCCTATAGTCATTAATGTACTGCATAGAAATATGGACATTCATGGCTGTATTTCTTTATTCTAAGATATCTATCTTGTATATCCATACCTAGTTTAGCAGTGTAGAGCAGTACTTCTGAGATTAGTTTTCACTTCACTAGCATCTCAAACTCTCATTATAGCAATATATAAAATATTATTTTTGTTTTAGAAGCTGAATTGTGTATGTTTGGTTGTTGCAAATAACCAGAGCTTGCTTTTTATTTAGTTACAGCAAAGCAAGGTACCAAAAACTTTTCAATGCACTAAAGGTACCAAAGGTACAATACGAAGGTATCCAATGTACTAAGGCACCAAAACCATTTTCCAATGTTTTATCTGTGTGTTCCATCTAAGCGTAGATGCTGTTCTTGTCTTTTTCTACAACAGGTCTGTTGCCTTAGGAAATAAAATTATGCCCTGCTCTTGAGAGTGGGTATAGTGTGTCTCTCAAAAGTGAGAGTGGTGATAATGTTTAGGTTCAGTTTAGTGTCAGGCACGTATGGCCCAAGGCTTTGTATCTCTTTGGTGCTTGGTCCAAGGCTTGGGTAATGACAGAAGCTGCTAGTTCCTTCATCTCCCTGTGCAATCAAGTCCCAGTGTAGTGAGGTGGAGGAGCCACTAACTCACTTTGCTGTCTCCCAGAGGAATCAGCATCTGTGGGAAGAGGAGTAGGCTCTTGCAGGCAAGCTCTGTTCTTCATTCTACTTTGAAGTAGTTGCCTTTCCACTTGTCAGTTAAAACTGACAAAATGCAACTCACTTCTAAAAAGATAAAGAAAAACTTTTCAAAAAGTTGCCTATCACAATTCTGGAAAAACAGCTCTCAGAGTCTCACTTCATAATTCTTCTGTTCACTGTCCTGGATGTACTGCCTTCTCACTTCAGTGCTCTGTGTTGTCCAGGAAAACCAGAGAGCACCTTATGGAATAACATCAAAGGGAGACACTTGACAAAGACAGGCAATTTAGATGCTCAGTTCTGGAAATGTATTGACTGAAGATGAAAGCTCTTTAGGGAAGAGACTTTGTCTTCTATTTATATAGAATCTTGCATAATTTAACAAATGTTAGGGACACTATTAATCTCATCCAACCTTAGATGTCTACAGTGTAGCTGTCAATCTTAAGAGAAGATCAATTGCACTCTAAAAGTGCCTGTTTCTCTCCACTGACTATAAAGAGAGCCCTCACAAGTAGCTCAGGTGCAGATAGCTTCATCTATATTTGGGCAGATGAATCCTGCTCTAAAATACTACCTGACATGTCAAAATAATAGTAGTAGTGGATATTAAAAAAAAAAAATCCATGGGAATGTATCACATTCTTAAATTGGCTAAGAAACAGCTAATGACAACTGCTGCTTTTGGATAGTACTGCATTCCAAAGTGAAGTTCCAGGGGTTGGTAACATATCCACAACAGCAGCAATCCATTCATGGATTCTTGAAACATTAGTTCAGAATATAAATATGAAGCCATTTGCTTGCTCAGAGCAAAAGAATAAAACTGAACACCTGGGCTGTCAATACTGTAACAGCAGTTCAATAGGAAATGCTGTCTCTAATTGAAGAGACAAAACAATGTAATTGAAGTCTTATGGGAATGGCAACAAAAAATGTCCTGTGCTACTGGTGCTGAATCTTCTGGATCCGCTGATACTCTTTTTGGACAACTCAGAAAGTGTTTACTGGTATTTTTCAGTCTGGAAATGTTGTTTTGAAATATGAAAGAACATCATGTTCTTCTAAAGCTGTGCCAGTGTCTTATTAGTGGCAAGTCACTACGCTTCAAATGTTGGCCATGAAGAGTCTATATACACAGTGAACAAGCCATCTGTTCAGACTTGGAGCACTTCAGCCAGCATATACGGACTGATACTGCTGTTTCATGGCTGTAGCTGACCTCTTAGAATGGAGCATTTTCAAGATAAATACATGACAAGCTATTTCCAAAGCTGCTTTAATGGAAAGTAATGCAAGATCACCTGGAAGAGCTTTGGATAGTAGACACACAGATCTGTACTCAATTGAATAATTGTAATCTCAATATACATTGAGCAATACTCCAGGCAGCTGGTTTTGTCTTGCTCACCTCTAAAGCAAATTGTAGAAGAGACAGTAAAATGCATATGTAAAAAAACCCCAGAGGACAATGACTGATTTATGGGGTTAAAGACATATAGTATTAATTGGCATGGAGCACATGGATGCCAAAATAGCCAAGCCTAGATTCAGACTCCCAAAATAGGTATTTCATTGATTTCCCTAAAACATCTGTGGTAATGGGACTTTAGAAAGGCTGGAGGACTGGATACTTTATTCTTAAATCTTTAAATCTTAATTATGTGTATCTGAGAAAAATAAAATTACATCAGAGTGTACTAGGGATCTGTAGAATGTCTTGTGTCTTCTGCATTTTTCAGACTTGTTTTTTTAAATTATTTCTGCCATGAATACCTTTTCAATGGAATAAATATTCTTCATTCCTACAGAATGCCTTTTATGAAGGTATGAATAGAAAGTTAAATTAGTTTTACTATTCCAATTCTCTCAAGATCATCAGACCCTTAAACCAGCTCTAAAAAAAACCCTGTTTGTTCTAAAGAATAAAGTCAGTGTATTTAGGTTTTAAGGAATTCTAATACTGCCTGTCTTGAACAGTTCTGTAAAGACTGTCTATGCTTGTGTTGGGAAGCACATCAGAAATGTACAAGCTGTCCTTTCCAACTCCTACTGGATTTTGTTCACTCTAAGATGTATTTATCATGCTATCCAAGTGGGGTGATCTCTTGACAACTGATTAATGTGAGGATAAGTATCAGTCCTGGTTAGATGGGATTTTCTTCAGAAATACTATTTGCTCAGGGAAAAACTCAAAATAAAAAGAAAAGGAAGATGTTCTAGAGGACTTAAGATCAAATCAGCCTTTGGTACAGATGTGAATACATCAAGTTTTTATTCATCCTCTCTGCTTTCAGTTGCTTTCAGATTCCTTGTACCAAAGGGTGCTGGCAGTCATTCCTATCTGCAGTATGGGGGAGTATTCCTGTATTCTAAGTATTTATAAAAGTCAAGTTTAAAAATATATATATAAGCCCCATCTCACAGTTGTGGACAAACTTCTGATGCTTCTTCCTCACTTAAAAGTGAAATCTGACTTTTTAAAACCTGT
>VYZU01023942.1:0-13763 GCA_013401355.1 Ceyx cyanopectus | reverse complement strand
CCCCCCCCCCCAGGCACCTGCGGAGCCGCCGCCGCTTCGCTCCCCGCCGCAGGGCGCCCAGGCCCGGGCAGCGCCTCCCGCTCCCGCACCGGCCTCTCCCCGCCGCTGTCGGAGCCTCCAAGAGCCGCTTAACCCCCCTCTCCGGGCCCCAGCATCCCCCCCGCAACCCTCCCCTGAGCGGGGTACCTGCGCGGGTGGGAAGATGGAGGCGCGGGGTTGGCGCTCCCGCATCCCCCTCGGCGCAGCCGGGATCCCGCTGACGGCCGCGCACGGGGCCGGGCCATCCACAAATCCCACAAATCCAGCTGCGCAGCTTTCCTCCGCTTTCGCATTTTTAGTTATATATTTAATTTAATTTTTTTTTTTCCCCCCTCAGCAACCTGTTTACGGTCCAGCCTCCCCCCACCCACCAGGGGCCGATCGTTCCCTTCCCTCCCCTCTTCTCAAATCGTTCCTCTCCTCTCACTCGCTCTTTGCATCCCCCCCATCTCACCCCCATCCCTCACAACTCCCCCCTCGGGGACCAAACTCCGCGGAAAAGCCGCAGGCATCAGGCTGCAGCGAAGCGCGACTCGGGCAGCCAGGGAAAAGCAGAAGGAAGAGGAGGGAACAGAAGGGCCCCAGGCTGAGCTCTGACAGCTTTGGCAAGTCAAAAACAACTCGAGTTTAACGTCTCTTTTTTGCTCCTCACACCATGTGGGGGGTTGGCAGCACTGCCAGCATCCTCCCCCAGCCCCTTGGAAAAAAATCCCTACACGGCATTTGGGAAATGTTGGGGTTTTTTCTCAGCAGGTTAATACCTTGAAATTAAGAGTTGGGGGGTTTTGATTGCTAATTAAGCCTGATTTTGTCTGTGGAACTGATCCAGTGATCACTTAAACCTCCCTTACGTGGTACTGGAGACACTCAACCTTCCCTGAGACTGTCACAGAGAGGGGTTGAGCCTTTCTCTCCCAGTTCAGCTCTTCTCCCATCCTCACCTCCCCAGGTGGATCCTGACCCACATCCCCCACCTCTCAGCTTACACAACGTGGGTTTGTGCCATGAAACCCCCCAAACCTGCACCACCATCCCCCTGCAGGTGGCTGGGTGCTCCCCAACTGCCCCTCTTACCTTAAATGAATTGCCCAACCTCTTCTGGAAGTCCTCCAGGGGAAGAGCTGATCCCAGCCTGGCTTTCTCCTGCTGTTCTCACTCAAACAGCTTTTGCTCAAGTACAACTCTGATGCAATCAGAAATGGGAAGTGATGTATGTGACAGGGCAAGTGGTCCAGAGCTCAATTAGCCCCTGAACATCATTCTCTAGCAGCTTTTCCATCCTCAAACAGGTCAGGCTGCCACCAGAGCAGCACCAGAAGCTCCAGGTAGGGATTTAATCCAAAAACAAAGTTCAGGGACAGCAGAGAGGGAAGCCAAGGCTGAGTGTGACCCAGCAGGGGACACTGACAGAGCTTCCCTGCCCCCAGGGAACACACCAGAGCCTCTCAGAACACACTCTGAAGATCTTGGGTGGCTGTTTCCACACCCCTGCAACCCTGGCAGAGCACCACGAGGAGCTGGGGCTGTGCTCAGAGGCTCCAGGGTGTTGTTTCAAGGCACCAGCACAACGTTGTCAACAGCTCTGTCCCCAGTCACCCCAATCACCTCCCCTCAGAGCACCAGGTCAGTTGGATCCATGTCCCACACCCCCAGAAACCACAGATAAGGCACAGCTGGCTGTGGGCAGCCTCACCCTGCAGCACAGGGCACTATCCTGACACAACAGCCTGGTCCAGGGGCTCTGACCACAGAGCACAAATACCAATATAAAATTCAATACCAAATATCTGCCAGAAACCCTTCCCACCCCTCAAAAAAACAACAAACCAAACCAAATAAAAGGCTGAGCTCAGCCACGTGGTAACAAGGCCACGTTTGTTGAAGCATCAGCAGCCCCAAGGAGGTGGTTCTGAGCTCCAAATTTTTAACAAAAGCACCCAGCAGCTGACAAGGGCTGAGGTGTCCAAACAAAGCTCTGCTTGTGAGCTGCAGACAATGGGAGGGCTCTGGGGGAAGAGCTGCTCAGCAGGGCCCTGGACCAAAGGAGCTCTGCTGCTGCTGCTGCTGCAGCCCCTTCCACCCCACCCCAGCTTCCAGCCCTCAGCCAAGTGTTTTTTGTTTTTTTTTTCCTTCTTTACACCATTTTGCCAAGGAATTGTCACGATAACAGCACTGTGCAGCTTTATTTAGTCACTCAGTTACAGCAGGATTTTAGCAGACTGGGACAAGTCAGGTTATTATTTTTATTATTATTATTATGTTTTTGTTTTGCAGTGTAACAGATACTCAGCATGGAACAGTGTACTACAGATTCCCTTCACACACGTCTTACAGAGCTGATACAGTACTAGCCATCAACCCAGCAGTGAGCATGCTGGAGTAGAAAAGGATGCAACAAGAAGATAGCTACACTGGAAAGACAACACCTTAGAAAAAAGTGAAACATGGAAGCTCTCCCCTCTACCCCCAAAGAAAAAAAAAAAGTGTACAGTTTGGATCTCATTTACAGTTCTACATCAGGTTCTAGAAACTTAAAAAAAAAAAAAATGAGAGGGAAAAAGAAGAAACAAAAGAAAAACCAAAGATAAAACCACTGGCCAGTACAGTCTTTGGATGTTTAAAGGAGGGGGAGAGAGTCAGTTTCCAGAAGGAAGTCAGTCAGTTTCAGCCTCACCAGGGTCTTTGCCTTCTTTGTTCTTTCGGACCTCCTCGATATGCTTGTCCTGGAAGAGCAGCAGCAGGGAACCATCAGCTGCCCCAGGCAGGGCCCACCCCAGCTCCCTGCCCACCCCCCCCCAGTCTGGGCCAGCCTAGGATGGAGCTTGGGAGGAGAAACGGGGGCCTTGGTGCAGCCCCACCCACCCCCTTTTCCTCAGGAGGGGGGGGGTAGAGAATCCTACAGCAGTTTGGGGTTGGAAGGGACCTGAAGACCAACTCATTGCAGCCATCCTGCCACAGGCAGGGGCACCTCCCAGCAGAGCCCCCCCTGGACACCTCCCAGCTGCCCCCAAACACCTCCCAGCAGAGCCCCCCACTCAACTGCAGGCTGAATAATTATCAATAATCCTAAATAACCCTTCCAGACCAAAGCACCACTGAACTCCCAAGGACATCCCCCCTCTCAACCCTCCTCACTGGGCTGTTTGCCCCCTTCTCAGCACAGAGGCTCCCCCAGGGGGGGCAGGGGCTCCCCACCCACCTTCTCCCTCAAGCGCTCCAGCTTCGCGGCCATCTGTGCCTCCCGGTTTTCTTTGTTGGCTTCCATTTTGTGGGTCAGCTTCTCCTCTGCCATTTTGCTGAAGTTGTTGTTCTCCTCGATGGCTTTCTGCAGCACCTCTTTTTCATGCTCCCTCTTCTCAGCGAGCTGCTTCAACACCTCTGCTTCATGAGACTAAGGAGAGAGAGAGAGAGGAGGGGCCCTTGGAGCAGCCACGACACCAGTCGAGCTGCTCAGCTGCCCAGAGGAAGGATTTTCCTGCTGCTTCACAGCACACTGGCACCTTGGGAGGCAGGACAGAGCTCTCTGGTGCTTCCCCTCCCACCCCTCCACTGCAGGCTAACAGGAAAGTTCTGCTTCTCTCATTACTCAATGGGATTTTTCTGGAGGAAAGAATATGGATTAGAAAAAAAGATTATTCTGGAAAAAAAAAAAAGTGTATCTTGGTTCAATTAGCAGGGGGCTGCATGGCTGAGGGCTCCAAGCTGCACATCAGCAGGGAGATCTTGCATCCCATCAAACCTCCTCGTTACAGAGAAGGAGAAAATGAACCTGTTGTGCTGTCACAGAAAAGAAAACCAGCTTCTCCCTGAAAGAGCAGCTCCTCTCCACTCAGTATTTACACCCTGGCCATTCAAGGTCACTCTGGGAACAGAGCCACAGCCTTGCAGATCACAGCAAATCTTCCCAACAGCCCAGAGATTCCAACACTCAACTCATTAAACTCTACCACAACAGCAGCTGATCCCTTGTCCCAAGCAGCTCAAGCCTCAAACCCCAACCCCAGCTGGTCACCCTTTACCTTGCGTCTCTCTTCTGCTGCTTCCAACTTCTTCTGGATCTCCTCCAAGGACACATCCTTCTTCTTTGGGGGAGAAAGGGGGAATTCTGGGACTGCTTCTTTCGAGCGGGGACTGAGGATCAGCTCAAAGGCCTGCCCAGAGGCACGTTTCTCCAGTTCCTTCACTTGGATATCTAGGGATACAGGGAGAGAAAAAACCCAAACGTATGGTATCTGAAGCCAGGAACTGGCTCCTGTCATTTGCCTTCCAAAATTCCCAATGCCACAAAGCTCACTTGAGGAGACAGCCTCTGAGAGGATGGTTCTGTTTTAAGCAGCAGCAAACACCCTGGCAGAGAATTTTGGTTGCAGAGCCTGATCATTTATTTCAGCCTTTAATATCCAGCATTGTGAAAGCAGGTTTATCAGCACCTCAACTGAAATCAATCTCTCCACTAACCAGCCTGAGGAAGAGCTTCAAGGTGTTCACTCAAAACCTGAACTAGCCAGGAGCTGAAGGCAGTTTCCACAGCAACCTGCACACGTGGCACGCTCCCTCCCGACGCCCACCGGTGGGCACAGCAGCCCTGCCCAGTGCCAGTTGGACTGGTGCACCAGTTGAGATCACCCAAGATGTCTAGATGATCGTCAGCTCTGTTAGCAGAGCAGATGGCAGGCAGAAGAGCTGAGGCCCATCTGCCAACAGCCCAGTCTGAGGGGGCTTTTGGGATGTCTGCAAAAGCACCCGGGGGTCTAATGGCTTCTCCAGCAGCCTCGAGGTGGGAAAAAAGCACAGCAGTGGTGCCTTATTTTAGTATATTCTATTTTTCTACTGTTTCTGAGGAAATAAAAGACACAACAGCAATTAGCAGGTAATGCTACATACCAGAAGTAGCCATGACCAAGAAAATAGGACTCCAGAAGCCAACTCTGGGGGAGAGCTTGGATCGGTTGGATTCCTGGACAACAAAGAGACAGGACTCTGAACAGAGAGCACATGGGTTCCATTTCTTCTCATCAAAGCACGGCCAGACCCACCCAACAAAGGGCAGTCAGGTAGGTTAGTGAGGTCAGCCTGCAGGGCTGAGGTTGATGGGCAACACAAGGGACAGCAGAGAGGCTCCGATTGCTGCTGCAGGATCCACACCACTACAGTCGCTTCAGCCCCTTTATTCCACCGCGATCAACGAGCAAACAAAGGCTCCCGTTCCACCCTCCTCCAGCAGCACGCTGTGCTACGGCCACAAGAGAGCTGATGACGCTCTTAATCAATGCCACACAGCAGGGCGGCAGCACCGGGACTGCGGGTGCCAACGGAGCATCCATCCGGAGGGTGGCATCGAGCTCATTGAAAACCCATGTTATTTGCGCAGCTGAAGCCGGGCACGGCCGGACGTGGAGCACGCGCTGCCCGGCACCCATATAAAAAGGTACAAACCGTGATAAAGCAGAAAAAAAAAAAAAGGTGATTTGGATTCTTTTCGGGCTGTTTCAAACGTGTTTTCAGCGGGAGCCGCGCTGGGCAGCGGATCCGGGCGGGCGGCGCTAGGACCGCGGACTCCAACTCCCGCCCCCCCCTCCCCTGGGCCCCGCCCTTCTCGCCACCGACCAATCAGCTCCGACGCCGTCGCGCGGGTGGGCGGAGGCCCCGCCCCCTCCCCGCACGCGCCTTCCCAACNTGATTTGGATTCTTTTCGGGCTGTTTCAAACGTGTTTTCAGCGGGAGCCGCGCTGGGCAGCGGATCCGGGCGGGCGGCGCTAGGACCGCGGACTCCAACTCCCGCCCCCCCCTCCCCTGGGCCCCGCCCTTCTCGCCACCGACCAATCAGCTCCGACGCCGTCGCGCGGGTGGGCGGTGGCCCCGCCCCCTCCCCGCACGCGCCTTCCCAACCGCACCGAATTCAAACCGCCGGGGAGAGGAGCGCGCGCGCACCCGCCCGCGCGCGCGGGGGGCTCGAGGGAGGGCGGGGCCAACGGTAACATCCGGGCACCTGCCGCCCCCCGCCGCAGGTGCGGGGCCCCCTCCTCTCCCACGGGGTGCGGGGGGGAGGGGGGGGAACGTGGGGACGACGCCAACGGGGACCCCCTCGACCCGCCGCCGCCCAGCGGGGTTCGACCGCGGGGAGGTTTCCCCCCCACAAACCAAAGCTCGATGGCGGCGGGGCGAGGCCGCCCGGGCGCCGCCCCTTCCCCACTAACAATGGCGGGGTCCTGTCAGGGAGGGGAGGGGGCTCCGGCGCCACTAGGGCGTCGCCCCTCGCTGCGCGTCGCCCGCTCCCGGGACAATGGGCGCCCCTTTTCCCACCGGGATGAAAGAGGGAAGGGCTGAGGACACCCGCACACACACACCCCGCTCCAAGCCCCCATTGTCTCCCTTCCTTTTGTCACCGTGACGCCCGAAAAACGGGCAGCGGGCGGGGACGCGACCCCCCGCCAGGAGAAGGGACAAAAGGGTCAGGCGCTGGGGACCCCCTCCCCACACACCCGCAACCGCCGGCGGATCCCCAGCGGATCCCCCGCAGCTTCCCCCTGACACCCACCCTCAGACCACCCCCCCTTTCCCAATCCGCTGCGGCACCGCCGCGCACCCCACCCAGCGCCGGACCCCGAACCGACGCTGCCTTCTCCCGCCGCGGAAGGGTTCGCGGGCACCTTCTCCCCGCCAATCCCGGAGGGGGCGGAAAGACGAGGAGATGGGGGGGGGGGGCCCAGGTCTCCGCACCCGCCGCCACGCACCCACCTGCCCGCTCCGCCGCTCCAGCCACACTCCGCTCCCGCCCGCCCCGCCGCGCACAAAAGCGCCAAACAATGGCACGTGACCAGCCCCGCCCCGCCCCCATTGGCCCAGCGCGGCGGCACGTGCCGCCCGCCCCGGGGGAGGAGGGGGGAGCGGCGGGAGAGGGGAGAAAACGGCGGGTCCCCCCCGACTCTGTCTGTTCCCCCCCAGCCGCTGCCCCAGTGCACTCTGGGAAATGGAGTTCGCTACCTGGGGGGGGGGGGGGGCGGCCCCCCCCAACAACCACACACCCNACCACCCACCCACCCACCCACCCGACCCGCGGCCCGGTGGGGCTGGGGTGCAGGAGGCGGCAGCTCCCGGTGATGCCGCTCGTCCCGGAGGGGCTGTCCCGCGGCACCGCCACCCCCGCGTCGCGCTGCCCCCCTGCTGCCCGTGCCCCGAGGGCTCAGGGACTCCCTTTGTTCCGGCCCCCGGCAGGGTCACCCCCGTCCCCTCCTCGGCAGGCTCTGTGGGGAGTGAGGTGTGGCTCCGATGGTCACCTCGGGGCTGGACGCTGACCTCAGAGCCATGGTCACCTCAGAGCCATGGTCACCTCAGAGCCATGGTCATCTCAGAGCCATGGCTACCTCAGAGCCATGGCCACCTCAGTGCCAAGATCACCTCAGAGCCATGGTCACCTCAGAGCCATGGTCATCTCAGAGCCATGGCTACCTCAGAGCCATGGCCACCTCAGTGCCAAGATCACCTCAGACCCATGGTCACCTCAGAGCCATGGTCACCTCCCTCAGAGCCATGGTCACCTACTGCAGGGCCTTTGGTCTCCTCAGAGCCTCAGCCACCTACGTCTGGGTTCGGTCACCACAGGACTGTGGCCAGCTCCAGTCCATGGCAACTTCCCTCAGGGCCACAGTCACCTACCTCAGGGCTCTTGACCACCTCAAGCCCATGGTCACCTCAGGGCCAGCATCACCTACCTCAAGGCCCTTGGTTTCCTTAGGACCAGGGTCACCTCAGGGTCATCACCACTTACCTCAGTGCCACATCACCTCAGGACCATGATCATCCACCCAAGTGCATTGTCACCCTAAGGCTGGTCTCAGGCCCATGAGCACCTGAGAGGTCTTTGTCGTTGTCAATGTTCCTTTGGCCACCTCAACGTCACAGCCAACATAAGACCAACCCCAAGAGGATCTGTGCCATGGTGTTGGCCCCACTGCCCTTAGCAGCGTGTTTTGGGGGACAACCACACGGCCACACCCTCCCTTGGGGTGACACCAGCAAGTCAAAGCCCACCCAGAAAACCCAGCGGGTGTGGGAAGACCATCCAGCCTTGTCTTGGGAGGAGCAGCTCCCGTCACAAGACAACACCTTGGATTGTCTCCCTCCCAAAACCCGGCTGTGTGTTTGTCTGTCCCATACACCCAATTCCCCGGTAGTTTCCGTGCTACAGTCACTGGAGTTACACCAGGAGTAGATGAGCACAAAAGGCTGGAGAACTGCACGAATCTCCTGCTGCAACGTGAATCTCCTCACCCCAGACCCCCAGGAAAGGGCTCTTCTGAGGGGCCCCCCTTGCTGTGCACACACCTAAAAATGAGGGCTTTGCACCCCCCAAAAAATACCCAATTCTACCTTGAGTTGGGTTCATATTGTGACAGAAAGGCGTAAAGCTTTCCAAACAGAGATTATTTTAAACACTTGCCCTGTTTTTTTGCTGATCTGACGTCTATTTCCATGGAAACCACAGCCAGGAGCCGAGATGCTGGAATTGGGGAGAGGTTTTTGCTGAAGCAGCTTCGCTGGGCATGGGAAGAGCCATTTCCCAGCAACATGGTGGGACCTGTTTCGTAGCCTTGGAAGGATCTCCAAACCAAAACGTTTGGCCTTCCAGGGTCACTCCTGGAGGTTGGGGGGGGGTCCCTGGCCCAGTACCAGGGTCAGCACCTGGGAAGCTCTGACACACGACGTGGCTCAGATTAAATGGCAGCAAAATGTTGTTGGAAGACAAAGCAGCCAAGAGACCACGACTTGATTCATTAATGATCAGCCGTGGAGATCACCAGCGTGCTGGGTGTTTTCATATTCATGCTTTTGGAGTAAAATCAATGGGCTTATCCTGGGATAACACAGGGTTTTCCGGAGGAAACAAGGCTTCCCAGGGCTTTTTGTTTGGTACCTGTGTGCTGCCCTTAGTCAGTGCAGTTCATGTGTGTCCCCCCACCCCTGCAGAGAGGCCGAGGAAACATCATTTATTGCTTTTGAAGGCCGAGAGAAAACTACAAGGCATGCAGGGGCAGCTTCTGGCACTTTTGGCCTTATTTTCTGAGCTTCTCATGGGTTAAAGGAAAAAAAAGAGAGAGGGAAAAATACCCCATTCCTGACTGCAACTTCCCTTCCTTTGCAGGTCTAAACCCAAAGATACTCCTTTCTGCCAAGAAGAGGTACCACAGTTTATTGACCAGAGTGTTGAGCTGGGGATGGGATTCAGGATCCACTCTCAGCTCTGGTGGCATTTTGGTCGAGACCCCTTTTCACCACCTGCCACGACTGAAACAGGCATCTTGGGGTGTTTGCAAAGAGCAAACACCAGCTCTGAGCAGCTGGAGGAGCACCCAGACGATGCTCAGTTGGGATTTTGGCCTCGTTGCAAGAGAGGTTTTATTTTTGGAACATTTTATAAACCCCATTTGTTTTGGTGCCGTTTTAATTGTCTGATCTGGAGGAGAAGGGTGTCTGGGAAAAGCTTCGTTTGGATTTCATCTGAGAGCTCTGAACAGGCTCTTCCTCCACCGAGCGTGGGGCTGTGGTGGGTTTTGCTCCTCAGCACCAACAAAAGCTTTTTGCTGTGATTCCCATGCATTGATTATTTTGTTTAAATAAAGAACGTGCAGCAGGATGAGAAATCCCCTCCAACGTTCCACTAGGCAGCCCCAGAACAGGGTTTGAGGAGGAAGGGCCCTTTTCAAGCCACATGAGCACAGCAATTTGTGCACCTGCAGGGAAATAAAGGATGGCAGCAGGACCTGCAGCAGATATTCCCAGAGGAGAAAGGGACAAAGGCTCTAAAAAGTGGGAATATGACCTGCTCCAAGGGGAAGAAACTGCACCCAAACCACGGCCCTCGTGTGGTCCAAGTGGTTTCTCATCCTCAGCCCAGTCAAACCAGGGTCCCCTGGTCAACAGGAGCTGCAAGAAATCAGCCCAGGGCCCAGCACCAGGACTCCTGGAACGTGTGAATTTGGGCCGTGACGTGCTCAGATTTAGCACCAAGATTAAAGCCTCTCCTCTGATGTGCTTATCAAAACATCCCACAAAGAGACTGACACAATTAGGTGACAACTCAGCCCACGGCAGCTCTTTTAACTTGCAAAAATATTTAATCTCCAATAGGAGAAAAAAAAAAAAAAGCTTTCTGAGTATGAAATTGCCACCCTTAAGCACTCATGGACTGACAGCTTATTTGTTCATCACAGGATGTTTCAGAGCACTTTGGGAAGTGATATTAGCAAGGTTTTGATAAGTGATATTACCAAGGTTTTGATAACTGGTATTAGCAAGGTTTTGGTGAGTGGTAGTAGCAAGGTTTTGCTAAGGCTGGTAACAGTCACCACACTAGCAAATTTCATTTTCAAACTAGAATTCCAATGTATTCTTTGCCCCCCACCAATGGTTTTAAGTGATTTAATAAATAACCTGCTAGAGGAGAAACTAATTTAAAAGAAACTTGTTCTCAGAAGTAGAGAGAAGGGTTAAAAGGGTTTTTTTTCTACCCATGTTCCTTGGTCTTTGTATTAACATTTAATGATTTTTACCCCACACTGCAGCTCACCCATCTTCACACCAACTGCCCTACCTGCTGCCTGAAAAAGGTCTCACAAGGAAAATTAGTGACTGCAAAGTTCTCACTGATCTTCTGATCAAAACAACATTTTAACCCAAATGAGGCCAAGAAGTGCCCAGAACTGAAGAATAAAACAAGATTTTCGGGAGCATCTCCCCCACAGGGAAAGCTTTTTCCAGAGGCAAGAAATGTTTAATTGCTATTTCTTGGCTGGAAGTGTTGAGGCTGGTTCTGTATTTCTGCTGAAAAACACCATTAAGAAGATGTTCCCTTTGGAGCAGATTTGCTCTTGCCAATGAGCTCTTGGAAATGATTTAATTTTTTCAAACCAGGGCACCCGGCTCCCATCATTTAATTCCTCCCGAAAATGGGGTGAGTAAAAGTGCTCACCACAGATGGTGAGTGTGCCTGCAGCAAGAGAGATGAAAGTATCAATTAATTGCTTTGATTCAGGGGCAATATCACCCTGAGCTGTCCCACCCCCTTCAAATGCAGTCTCAGGACTGTACTGCATGGGCTCAGACCCTGCGGTGATGAGGAGCTGACAGGGCTCTGGAGGAGAAAAAAAGAATCTAAACTGCTAAGGAACTAAAACCAAAAGGCCCCACAAGTGCTCTGCTGGCCTTGCAAAAATATCCCCACCCCTCTAAAATGGTGACAGACCCTAAAGTAATGGCAGTGGCAGTGCCACCTTCATCTCAACTGGATGCTGGACACGATCTGGGCTTTCTGCTACCCAGTGAGGTCTGCCTTTGATCCAGCCTGGGCAAAGAGCAGCAGCATTCCCTTCCCAGCCTGCTGGGACATCTGCTAGGTTTTGCATTCTTTATATTCCCCAAGAAAATGAGGTTTTCCATGATTAAACTACTTCTCTGTCTCTGCCTAGTCTTCTTTCCCAGCTTTCAGCCTGTCTCTTCCCCTCCAACGAGAGCTCAGCGACACGAATTCCACAAGTTTCTCAAAAACAGATGGCTGGGGAGAGGCAAGAGCGAGGAAAAGGCTTCAGCACAAGCCCAACTATTATTAGAGAGCAGAGACTTCACACCAGGGAGAGTTATCACAGTCACTCCCAGCAGCGGGTACAGTTTCAGAGCTGGTTGTTTTCCCCATGGCCCCAGCAGATCCTCCAAGATCTCCAAGTCTGAGCTCTCCTGGGTGCTCAGACACGTGTGGGTGCTGGTTCCCACCTCCACAGCCACGCCAGGAAAGCTGCTTTGGAATCCTCCTCACGTTGCTTCCCCTCCTCCTTCCTCCTTCTCGACCCATTTCTCTGCATCCTCACTGCTTTGCTCTTCCCTCTCCCACCCAGCTGGATTTCGATGGGAATTTGCATTTCCCATATGGAGCACCCAGAGCTTTGCTATTCCAGGAAGCCTGTAAACAACTCACTGCTGAGGGTTCAGAAATAACCAGGCTGAGCAGAGCAGCATCACCCAGGGATAGCGAGGGGCTGGGAGAGAAGCAGGGAGGGGGAAAAAAAAAAAGGATTTCTGGTGTTTCTGGGGTTTTTTTCCTTAAATGTGAGCTGGGAGGAGGTGCACTAATTAGAATTCTGAAGTGTCAGAGTCAGCCACTGCAGCTGGGCCAGAGCAAAGCAGCCAGGGTGGGTTTTGACAGCCACATGGAATTGCAGTGCATCGGGAAGCCATCAAATATTCAACAGCCAGAGAAGATTCCAGTAAAGACATTTGCTTTGGTTCTTTGGAAAATGAAGTTGGGGGGGAGAGGAAGAAAAAAAAAAAAAAGCTGGGTATAGCCCTAATTATTCCCCAGTTCCTAATTAGTTCTTTGAATTTCAACTACGGATTCAGCTCAGCAACTCGGCGAGTCTATTGTGCTATTTATACCTCCCTGGCGTGATATGGTTAAAAATACTCCCACCCTATCGAGACAAAATGTAGCTTGGAAGTGTCGAGATGGGAGGAGCTCAAGGGCTGGAAATCCTTTTAAAGGAATATGACTTCCCCGATGGCAGAACAATACCAACGAGCTTCTGACAACCCCCAGACCCAGCCTGTTCCCACTCAGAGCCAAAGGGAGGGCAGAGCTCTGCTTGGTACCCGGGCTGCCCCACTTGGTACCCGGGCTGCCCCACTTGGTACCCGGGATGCTCCTCTTGGTACCCGGGATGCTCCTCTTGGTACCCGGGATGCTCCTCTTGGTACCCGGGATGCTCCTCTTGGTACCCGGGATGCCCCTCTGGCAGCATCGCTGCCCCGCAGCCAAATGGAAACAGGTTTTCTTTCTTTTTTTTTCTTTTTCCTCGCCCCGGGGAGCAAGTGCATCGGCCTGGCTGCTTCTCAAGTGCTCGGCTGCTTTCAGATGGATGCTGAGTGAAAAGCAGGATTTTTTAAGTGTGTCCCCTCCCCTCTCTGCCCCCAGTGCTCTGGGAACGCAGGTGCTGCGGACACAGGGAATTTTTGCCTGTGGTGCTCTCTGTAGGTGATGCTCATGGGTGAGATCTGCCAGGCATCGTGAGCTGAACAAAACACGCCTCTTCCCATGGGATTTGGGAGCCAAGGAAATGAGTCAGGGGGAGAGGGTTGGGTGGGTTACAGCACCTTTCACACTTCACATCCTCTGAGGACAAGAAGCAGCTCCCCTCCCATCCCCACCGACTGTTCTGCATCAAAATGGGTTAATTCCTGCTCTGTCTCACTGGCTCTTCATCCCCTGCCTGGAACTGCTCAGCAGCACCAGCACGGAAACAATACCTGCACTTAACGTGCTGTTTGATCCCCTTTTTTCCCCCCTCTAATGGGTTAATAATAAATCAATATATATATTAAAAGATAAAAGACTAAAAACATCCACTGCAGCTGGGGGAGCAGGCAAACAAAGCCAGCTTTTCTGGGGGAAAATGGGATTTGATTTCTGCACCAGTCACTGTCTCTCACCGTTAAAACAGGACCTGACAGGCTCCCCTTTTTTCCCTTACCTTTAAAATTCTTCTGTGGAATCAGCCAGCAAACTGCACTGAAACCAAGACCCAGAGAGATGCCCTCGTGTTGTGATTGCTGATATAAGGGCTTCATTTTAAAAAAGACCAAAAAAACCCCTCCCCAGCCCAGGCCTGGCACGATGAAAATTGTTAGAGCTGCTATCAACACAAGGAGATGAAGGCAGCCTGAAGCTGGGGGAAAAC
>VYZU01023941.1:27769-48061 GCA_013401355.1 Ceyx cyanopectus | reverse complement strand
TGATTCTGAGCATTACTTAACCTCATGAACTGGAGCAGCTGATCAAGCAAGCACTCTACTTCAGCCATTGGCCATTGCTTCATGGTTGGCACAAGAACCACATGCTGAGACAATTAATGCATTGAGCCACAGCTGAAAGAGCTAGGACAGACAACTGTAACTTCAATCACAAATCAATACATATACTTTGTCTAACTGGGGACAGTTGAAAAATCTGTCTTGAATGATCTGAGGATATAAGATTAACGCACTAAAATTACTTTGCCTTAAGTCCTAATGTGGATGTCCTTATTCATTTTCTAGAAGAAACTCCTGTAGAGTTTCACGTTGAAGTTGAAAGACTAAGCAGCAGTGAAATCAGTCATTTCACTTCTAAATAGGAACACGTGGAAGAGTTAGAAACAACTTTGTGTCTTTGCTTACACTATCTTAATGTCCTGTATGAACACATCTTTTTTTTTTTTTTACTTTTTTACTTTTTTTTTCACTAATTTGTTGAAAGGTTGCATTCAAGATCAAAGTGATTTCTTCATGGACACAAATGCGTATTATGGACAGGTTTATCTTGTTGAGGTGGAGAACCTATTTTAATAGTCAGTCCTTGAAAGTTAATGGTTCCAGATTGGCTTTGGGTGCCACTGATAAAGATTGTAATGTAGCTTACATATCTGAGCTTCTTGAATTTGTTGTCATTCTTATCAAAGCAAATGATCTTGGAGTACTATTTGTGGTTTCATCAATGTTAAAGACAATGAGACAAATTGTTGACTAGATAAACAAATGAGGTGCCAGGAATTTCTCCAAAGAAATTTGCTAGCTCAGTGAGGATCTGGTCCAATCTTCGGACACGTAGGCTATTAATGAAACATTCAATCATTAAGATATATGACTCTATAGTAAGTTTCTTGCAACAGATTTCAACATTGTGGATGTGTTCCTCTCTACTTGGCTTATTTAATTCTTCAAAGTTGTCTAGTAGAGTCAGGAGGAGCCAGAAGCTCAGAAGTGCTCATGAATCAGAGAATTTTGAAGAGCCTGAGGAGTTCATGGGGAGAGAGGTGTAGGAAGTTGAGTATCATGAGTTTGGGTGTGACCACAGGAGCCTGGAGCTTTGGAGATCTGTGAGGAAGGTGAGGAATTACATTAGAAGAGCTTCACTCTCCTTGTTCCCATCTGTTCCTGCATATCTAGTCTTGAAACCAACCAGTTGCCAGAGACTTGTGAGCTAGCAGAGCAAGAGCACAAGGAGCCAGGGAAAGGAACTTCTTTGGACCTTTTACCTGTGCCACCACTGCCCCTGCTGGATAGTGATACTACTGCAGTGCCGAACTGCTGGCTGACAGACACACTTTTTCGGGCTGGCATGGACATAGAAGTCAAACATGGATTATTCCTCCTTTTTTTTCCAGAGGCAAAAGGCAAGCTTCAGGGTCCATTCATGCGCTGTTGGTGTTCCAGGCCAGATCCTATTGACTGAGAGATCCTGTTACAGTCTGCTTTGTAATGGACTTACACACTGATGATCACTGATAAACCAGCTTCAAACACCAATACTTCACTGTCATAATACTTCATTGCCATAAGTAAACATATTATACAAACAAACTTCTGGTGAAGACAGACCCATGCAAAATCTCTCTGATTTTGAAATACTATGTGTTGGCTGCAGAGCAAAAAAGGAAGGGCTTAATTCCTCCCACCATGGCAACTGCAAAATCATGATCATCAGGGCTGCTGAGGATGGTGAGCAGCTTTGTGAGGTAGTGGTGTTTCTATCTCACAGGAGAATTCAACTTCATGATAACTTTGACTCCAACCCAGTGTTAACTTTTGTAAGAGGGCCTAGATAAAAACACTTGCAGTGTTTGGTGGTATTGCAGTGTGTCTTGTATGTCCTATCCCTACATTCTCTCAGAACCTTACCAGTGTAGAGTGTGTCTGTCCAGTTCAGTGAGGGGCTTGCACAGAGTGTTTGTATCTCCAGAACTGTAGTGGACTCAGTTCTAAACTTGAGTAAGAAGTACTTATTTTAGCATATGCATTGGATAGAATTGTTCCTGATTAACTCAACGACAGCTGCTCTCTTTGTACCAAAAAGCCCAGAGAAGACACTGTCTAAAAATCATGTGGGTACATTGGAGGCAGACCCATTCAATGTGGCATCCCCACTGACATAGCGTTGAAACTCAAATTGTTATTTACCTCCCCTCCTACCTGCCAGAACTGAGATTTGTTGGTCCTTGCATAACTCGACAAGGCTTGTTTTTGCAGGCTTTTCTGGATGAAAAGAAGGAATGGTAGCAGAGCGCCGAGGAAAAGACCTGGCTGGGGTGTACAAGGTGAGACGAGGGAAAGAGGACAAATTCCTGCTCCTATGTTTTGTCCAAACTGTGAAGTTTGTCCAGCCAGCCATAGCCTGGGACCAGCTCTGTATTTGAAATAGACCAATTTATATAAATAATCATTAAAGAATAACAATCACCTGAGCCCTGATTCCCGACCAATGCAGAAATGAGTTTGTTATCTACACAAAGCTATCTGGTTGGGTTGTTTGTGTCAGCTGAATATAATACCTGGTGAGTTCACACCCAGCTATTTACATCTCTATGTTAAGATCCAGGAGCATGTAAACTACAGAGAAATCATGCTTAAATTAATTGTGCTCATCTTCCTCCACAGACAAAACAGTGGAGAAAAAATACTGAGAGAAAAGAAGCAAAATCTTCTTGTATCATTTTATGTCTAAATACTCCTACAGACCAAGTACCAACTGATTTTTTTCTGATTTCTTGTTAATTTCTTGTTAATTCTCAAGTAATCACATGCACACAAATACACAAAGAATAAAGTTTCAGTGCATTTTGTATTGTTAGACTTCTCATGTCCTGGATTCCCCATCATGTTCAGTCCTGTGTAGATAGTTATAGTAATGATCTTTTATTAACTTGGCTGGAATAACTGCCATGACTCTCAATAATGACATTAGTGTTTAGGTATTTGTATGTCTAAGCACTTACATAAGTAATCATATCACAATGTCAACTTACTGTACTTATTATTTTGCAAATGTTACAACTGCCACCTTCTGTTAAACACAAAAAGAGAAAAAAAAAAAGAAAGAAAAAAAAAGAAAAATGTCAGAGCGCCTGAAGGAATCCTGACGGTTTTAATTTATTGTTTTGTCTTAAACTCTCTGTGCCGTGAGCCAAAATAAACTAATTGCATCTACACTTTGAGGTAGAACTCTCCTGTTATACTCATCTCTGCCCCTAAGAAAATCAAAACATCCATAAACATAGCTGTGTTTGAAAGGATCACACTAGCACACATGGAGGCAAAGAGAAAGGGATCCATTCTTCTGAAAAAAAGGGATTATATTCTTTCAGTCTTTCCAGCAATGGTAGGAACTGAAAGTTCAACAGACTTCTTATCTTTAAGATAACCATTCATGCCATTAAGCAGAGAGAGAGATAAGCAGAGGATAGGTGACTAGCAACAGAGTGGCTTCATGAACTGGCCTTTTACCTAGGAAGACCTGAACTCAACAGTGAAGTCACAGAAGACTTGGTCTGCTCAATTTAATTTATTGCCTGCCTCTAATGATCCTGGGAGGCTTCTTGAGAGAGGCCATGTATTTTCAGTGGGCTTTATGTGAGGGTTTTAGAGAACAAAGCATGTTTCTGTATTCGCTATGTCCAAGGTCACTTATTTTTTACAGCAAACAATTTTTACTTTCTGCCCATCCCACATATAAAACCTGAGGGGGAAGGTAAAGAAATAAATTAATCCTATTCCAGAAAATTCCAGCATTAATACTGATGTGGATTGTATGAATGTGCTTTACACTCTACCTGTCCGTGTAAAAAAAAAAGAAAAGGGCACCAGTTTCATGTTTTCTAAGAGGCAACAGGAACATTTCCATTCATTTTAGCAGTCTGGGGTCATACCTTGTGTTTGTATTTCCACAAACTATGTTTCAAAGTATGGCTTCACTGGAAGACAACAGCTTTATTGCTGTTTTTAACAGGGCCACTCTTTTAAATGAAGCAAGCTAAAGCATATGGTATTTCACTGGTCAGATACAGGTACTTCTATTGTTTTATTGGTACTTCTATTGTTTTATTGTACAGCAGTATTAGCACATCTAATAGGTGTATCTGTAGCATTTTTATAGGATTATGGCAATAAAGAAGATTATTCATTAATTCCATTTTTTTCTGGCATTAAACTTTATTAAACTACTTTTCAAAAAGAAGGGCACTTAACACATGCTTTAAAAGATTTTGGGAGGAAAAGCAAAAATGGTATATCTCGTGGTTAAAAGATGTGCTTCTTGTTTTTCTACATGTTGGAAAAAAAAAAAAAAGAAAGAAGAATGGTTTTCCAGACAATTTGGCAAAAGACCATGGCTAGGCCATCCACAAGTTTTCATTTTAGCATCATCTCCAGCTGCTTTCTGTTACACAAATGCTACACCTTCCTTTATTTAAAGTTTACTGTGCAAACAGACACCTATCATTGAGGAGATACACAGGCACAGTCACATACTAGCATGCCTCATGGAAACTTGTTCAGGTAGTTCTTAGCCCAACTGGAAGAGGCTTCATTTGCAATAGGAGTAAAGACCCAGATAAATCCAAGAAAATTGAACTTTATGTAGTCTTTGTTATAACCATTGTTTAACCACCCTGCTTGGAAAACAGTTGAAGCATTAAAAAACTGGAGGGGGTGAACAAGAAACAATACAGCAATCTGTTTCTATCATAAAGCATAAATGTGCTTTGGGCTGATTCCATTCAGAGTATACAGATATTTCCAGTGAATTTAGGATGCAAAATCCCATTGAATCTTCTTGAGGGAATTAAAATCAATGGACATTGGGCACCCTCATACTTTAAAATATCTAAGCTTAATTCTTTTTAGGTCTTTTAAAAGATCCAAGTCTGAATTATTTACTTTCTGGGTAAATTTGTATTTTTGGCATGTCCTTCTTCATACATTGTAAATAAAATCTGATAAAATGTAAGAAAAAGGTGATGAGAGAACTGAAAACCAAAGTAACTCCCGGAAATTTTGGTTTCATTTATACCACGGAACTGAAAAAGTGTCTCTAAGAATGCTGCAAAACTCTTTGCTCTTTCATAGATCAGTTGCTTAATGTATGTTCTGGTCTCTTATTATCTCTACAGAATTAGTAACAACTCAGATTTTCAATAAGAAACACTAAAGAGTCTTTATCTTTCACATAATTAATAATAAGCATCCTCACATAAGAGAGTATAATATACAAGAAAGTAAAATGTCTGGAAAAGACATTGTAAACATCGTTGCACAGTACAACCAAGTTACCCTAAACAAATGTTAGATGCCAAGGATCAAATTTGTCACTGATTTGATACACCACTGTCAATTTTTTGGCAATATTATTGAACAATGATTACCCTTCCTTTTTTTTTCATGATGTGTGGCATGATGTAATTCAAATAACTTTCAATAAAAGTTTAATACAAATGATAATATAAAAATTTATAGAATTCAATATTATCATTTGGATAGTTATACATTTGGATGGCAGTCAAAAGAGGAATTCAGGTAGAAATGATACAGAACATGTGTTTTCAGCAGAGATGTGAAGCAAAATAGAAAGGTGATAAAGTGTGGGGGAGCAAAACTATGTCAGGACCAGAACTTCTCATAGACAAGAATAAATTAGTGCTAAGAAGAAAGACACCACTTAAAACTAAGTGAGATAGAAAGAAAGAGGATGAAAGAAATGAAGAAATAAAGATATTTCTTCAACGTGATGATGGAAGGGATACTCATATATAAGCATTTCAGCAACAAGCCAGGGGGGTGGCCACATTGCAGGTCACACGTGGGTAGAAGAGGAGCAGTGAAAACAAAGGTTGTGAATCAGTACAATGTCTGAGCTCTGAAAACCAAAAAGGATTCTTCCCATGTCATAGACTTGTACAAAACAAGGCAGAAAGAAAGTTCTGTCCTATGGCTTTGTTATTCTTGTCAAATTAGTCTCATCTGTTCTTAATATCCTTCAGTGTTCCCACAGGCTCCACAGGTAAGAGGAGGCTCTGTATATCTATCCTTACTATTTGGAACTTGTTTTTCCATCATATAACTTAAATTCACATCTTAAGCTACCCACCTCTTGTCTAGCCTCATAAACACACTCTAATGCCCTCATCTTTGCGTTTACCTTTTATATACCCTTAAAGGGAAGTTTTTCTCCTAAGTCTTCTCCTCTCCTGATTAAGTAACAACACTGCTTTCCATCTTGTAAATCACATTTTTCAGACATCTGATCCATCTTGCTGAATTTTGTCCAATGACTCCACATCTTTCTTGAAGTCCACTACCAGGCAATATACTCCACCAGAAGCCTTTACAATGATGAAGTAAAAGATCTCAGTGTCTCACAGCTATTATTAGTATTATTATTCATCTGTTTGCTTATTATGAGATTATTATACACACCTTTTAAGTGCTCAAAGGGACAAGTTATTCAAAATAATAGGTCACTTTTTAAAAAGAGAGAAAATCTAACTTCGGATATGGAAAAAAAAATATTCTAACAATTATTATTATGCAGAAGCAGAAGTGTCTTTTCTACCCTCAGGCAGAGAAGTTCATCCAAAAACACCTAAAATAAGTGGGTGCAAAAAGTTGAAATGTCAGCTGTGTGAATCGAGAACACTAAATAACATCCATTTTGTGCTATCAGAGTTTAGCTGATGTGTGCTGAGCTAGACTCTTTGCAGACCACACTCTCTAAGAGGTTGAAGAGCACCTGCCAGTCTAGTCTCCTCTGAAACTCTTCCAAAATGAACACCAAAGCATGGTGAGTGAGCAGAGTGAAGGGATTTGCTTGGGAAGCTGTGGCACTGTTGATCTGAGCTAAAATGGAGGTGCAGGTACTGATGTAGGTGTGTGGTGTAGGTGTAGGCACCCTCTGCTTAACTCGTCTGATCACTAGAAATGGCTTGTGACCATTAGCTTTGAACTTTCATGAGTTACTTGGTATTAATGAACAGACATTTTGATTACTCCTAGCCATACAGAACTCAGAAATTGGCTCTTCTTACAGGTAAGCAAGACACTGCCCATAAAGAAGTAAAGACCATTAATTTATTTCCAGAAAGAGACAGGTTGGTTTTTTTTCATTATGGGCCTTCATTCCATATGTGTTTATAGTCAATTAAAAATCAGAAGGCAAACAGCAAAGACTTATACCTAGCTTTCCTTCAGATGAGAATGGCCTAGACATTTAACTCAGATCTTCATTNTTTATCTTTCACATAATTAATAATAAGCATCCTCACATAAGAGAGTATAATATACAAGAAAGTAAAATGTCTGGAAAAGACATTGTAAACATCGTTGCACAGTACAACCAAGTTACCCTAAACAAATGTTAGATGCCAAGGATCAAATTTGTCACTGATTTGATACACCACTGTCAATTTTTTGGCAATATTATTGAACAATGATTACCCTTCCTTTTCTCCCCTCAAGCCACCTTTCTCTCCCCACCTTACTTTTTGGCTTTTTCCTCCCTAACTCCTGTGTGTCTGCCTTTCCCCTTTGTTCTCCTCACGTCCTTTAANAGAAAGAAAGTTCTGTCCTATGGCTTTGTTATTCTTGTCAAATTAGTCTCATCTGTTCTTAATATCCTTCAGTGTTCCCACAGGCTCCACAGGTAAGAGGAGGCTCTGTATATCTATCCTTACTATTTGGAACTTGTTTTTCCATCATATAACTTAAATTCACATCTTAAGCTACCCACCTCTTGTCTAGCCTCATAAACACACTCTAATGCCCTCATCTTTGCGTTTACCTTTTATATACCCTTAAAGGGAAGTTTTTCTCCTAAGTCTTCTCCTCTCCTGATTAAGTAACAACACTGCTTTCCATCTTGTAAATCACATTTTTCAGACATCTGATCCATCTTGCTGAATTTTGTCCAATGACTCCACATCTTTCTTGAAGTCCACTACCAGGCAATATACTCCACCAGAAGCCTTTACAATGATGAAGTAAAAGATCTCAGTGTCTCACAGCTATTATTAGTATTATTATTCATCTGTTTGCTTATTATGAGATTATTATACACACCTTTTAAGTGCTCAAAGGGACAAGTTATTCAAAATAATAGGTCACTTTTTAAAAAGAGAGAAAATCTAACTTCGGATATGGAAAAAAAAATATTCTAACAATTATTATTATGCAGAAGCAGAAGTGTCTTTTCTACCCTCAGGCAGAGAAGTTCATCCAAAAACACCTAAAATAAGTGGGTGCAAAAAGTTGAAATGTCAGCTGTGTGAATCGAGAACACTAAATAACATCCATTTTGTGCTATCAGAGTTTAGCTGATGTGTGCTGAGCTAGACTCTTTGCAGACCACACTCTCTAAGAGGTTGAAGAGCACCTGCCAGTCTAGTCTCCTCTGAAACTCTTCCAAAATGAACACCAAAGCATGGTGAGTGAGCAGAGTGAAGGGATTTGCTTGGGAAGCTGTGGCACTGTTGATCTGAGCTAAAATGGAGGTGCAGGTACTGATGTAGGTGTGTGGTGTAGGTGTAGGCACCCTCTGCTTAACTCGTCTGATCACTAGAAATGGCTTGTGACCATTAGCTTTGAACTTTCATGAGTTACTTGGTATTAATGAACAGACATTTTGATTACTCCTAGCCATACAGAACTCAGAAATTGGCTCTTCTTACAGGTAAGCAAGACACTGCCCATAAAGAAGTAAAGACCATTAATTTATTTCCAGAAAGAGACAGGTTGGTTTTTTTTCATTATGGGCCTTCATTCCATATGTGTTTATAGTCAATTAAAAATCAGAAGGCAAACAGCAAAGACTTATACCTAGCTTTCCTTCAGATGAGAATGGCCTAGACATTTAACTCAGATCTTCATTTAGCCTCTTGTGTGCACTTAAAAATCCTGAATGCCTGCCAAAGGTTTTCAAGCCACAATCTTATCCAGAGATATCGAAAACCTTGTCTTTGAAATCACAAGGATTTTTTGGGACCTGTCTAGCACCCATGACTAGCAAAACAACCTTTTGTGGTTTATGGTTATGAATCACCCTCAAATAAAACTAGATTAGTCATTAATTATTTTATTTTTTCTATTATTCCAGGAAAAAATCCTCTATGCCAGCTGGATAGCCCTTAGAAGTGGGAAAAAAAAAATATTATAATTTTCAGGGTAAAATTTCAATTGAATTTAAATGTAAAAATCTTCAGAGATCTCTCTCCCACTCAAAAGATCTCTTGGTTAAAAAGCTTAATGATCTACTCCAAGAACATCCAATCTAATTTACTTTTCCACAGTGAGGATCCTTTTGCAGAATAGTCTCCTACCCACTGAATTAGAGAGCACTCAGGCCTCACTCTTTGACTGTTCACTAGACATCAGAAAAGGTGAATAAGTGGGTCAGAAGGTAAGCACGTGAGACCATGGGGACATCAGTTAAGAGTTCCTGACATTTTTCCATGGACCAGTGATATTTTAAGAGCTTGTGAATATAAAGAAGCCTATAGCAGAAGACACAAAAAAGCAAGGCTCACCCTTCCCAACAGTGAACTGTAAAACCACACTACACAGTCTGTACAAGGTAGTGACACAGCAACATTAAGGTCCATTTCTTCAGAAAAAAGGAATGATGAGCACTGCTTATGCCCTTTGAAGATAAACTACAGGTGATTGCTCAAACAGGAAAACTTGGAACCTGGACAGCCAGCAGTCTCCAGCCATATCATATCTGATTTCCTCATGGGAGGGACGGGAAGCTTACACATCCACATTTCTTGATGAGCTTTAGGTAGCTGAACCTTGTGCTCGAGAGGTATTTAGTTGCCCTTTCTGGAACATCCAACCCTGCCCAGGACTTCTGCAGTGAAAATAATTCTCGCCCTCACATCCCCAGTCAGGGTCAAGTCATCTAGCAGACAGGGTCTAGCATGTAACCACTCAAACCTTTCTTTTTTTTTGTTCTAAGATTTCCTTGTCTGCTGTTCCATCACTGTTTCCAGGCTGCATAACTACTTCAAGGCTAACAGGATTAAAAAGCACAAAAAAACCAAACCAAAACAAAACAAGAAGTCATTAAAGTACATGAAAATATCTTGGATTACAAATGGTGTGCATGCAAGTTAGGCAAATTTTATCTAGTCTCATAGTAAATCAGAATAGGCTGTCTTTTAAACTTTTCTTTGCAGATAAAAACAGTAAAGACCCCATCACCATCCTCTGCTCAGTACTGCCACTGACAGTTGTGCGATGCCTAGGTTTGCTGCTCCTGCAAGAGCAACTCCAGTATCCTAAAGCACACAGATTGCATTTTGCTTTTAAAAGAATAGCACGTTAAATCACACACACACAAAGCAAAAAAAAGCAGAGCACCTTTACCGAAATCATAACTTCTTTTTTTTTTTTTTTTAAGTGTGCAGGACTTCTCTGAGCTCCCCAAACTCGTGAAAACTTTGTTAAATCTCTTTTAACTTTAAATAGAAACCCCAATAAACCAATGTTTTTATTATAAAAAGTTTACTCTCCAGCTGAGTGTTTGAGTGCCAAGTTCCATCCAGAATCACACTTTCACAGCCAAATTAGAAACTGTAAACATAGAAACCAGTGTTTTATGATATAATCACTTGCCAGGCACTTCACTAGAGCTTGGGATACCAGCTGCTCTAATAATAAGCGAATGTTATTGAAAAATAATAATACCGAACATTTGGAAGCCCTCTGTAAAAGCAAATGAATGAATTTAATGTGTTACATACAATAAAGAGCTCACGGGGTAAAACTCCCTCACTACAGGTGTACTCGACTTCTCAGAGAGAGAAAAGCCTTTGGAACGCTCACGAATCTGCCAAAATCCATTCAGTCAGAAAAGTTAGCCTGCTAACTAGTTAGCTTGTTTAAAATCCCAGCGTGCCCGGCAACTTTGGACGGCTAAAAGTGATGCGGAATCGCCGGCTGATGCTCTGCGCGAAGAAAAACGTGAGCTTCCAAAGTCAGCGTATGGAACCGATCCGGTGCACAAAGCGAGCCCTGCAAACGCGACGTGGCTCTGCAAATCCCAGGGAGCGAGGGGGCTGTGGAGCCCTGAGCCAGCTTTTTCAGGTGGAAGGCACGGTGAGGCGGAGATCGCTGTCGGGCTAACCACTATCCTTCACCTCAAATAAAAATTGGGAGGAAAGGAGCTCCCTTCCTCTAAACTCACTTTAGAAACGCGAGCAGCATCTAAAGCTGCGTGCGCCAGAGATGAGGTGGTGTTTAGTAAGAACATGAGAAAACGGACAGTATTTGGAGTGGGACGGACTTGCTTACAGGAGATGTAAGCAACCTGACAGAATTAACATAGGGGTATCGAGAAGATAGTCCACTTCAATATTTATTTTTTTTTTTTTATCTCGCTTGGTGAAATATAGCCCTGCATTCTGGAAATTCTTGTTTAGCCTCCGTGTGATAATGCATCTGCTCGAGGTTTTTGTTCCTTTTTTTCTTTTCTTTTCTTTTGTAGTTTTTTTTTTATTTTATTATTGTTTTCTCCCCCGATAGCAGGAGGAAAGATTGCGCCCTTGAATTTGCATGCGTCAGGAATTGACAGGTCAAAAGCAAGTAAATCACATTATACACGATTGTATTGTTATTGTATCGATAAGAACACATTATCAGAACAATTAACGCTTTCGCACAGCTACTCGGAGATCACAGTAGTGGTTCAACAAAAATCCAGATAAGTGAAGTCCGATAAAGCCTTCCCTCGTTGTGTTTGGGGATTTGAAGGCTCTCCGAGACACTCTTTCTCTGTGCGTGAGCGCTTGTGCACACAGCAGCTCCGCGGCTGCGGATCCCAGCATGGAGAGAAGAGCTACCCTCACCCCGCGCCCTGGCTGCCTCAAACCACCTGGGACCCTCCGCTCACTCCTAACCTGAGCCCAACCTTGCTCCAAGAGGAACTGATAAGGGTTTCCATCACTTTGTGCAAACCCTCTGAAAGTCAGACCTCCTTTAACTACAAGCATCGCTGAAATAACCAAATGTGTGTGTGTTTTAGCAGGTGAGGGGAGGCGAGGGGTAAAGCACTTTGGAAACGACACCTTCGCATATAGTATTTCATTTGCAACTAGAAAAATATACTTGAGCCACTATTGAACCTTTTACAGATTTCAGGCTGGGAAGAATTCATGTACAATAATTTACGACCAGCAAATTCTGTTACCGTTTTCACTATTTCGAGGACTGAACGTAGTCAGAAACACGCGCATATGAAGTCGTGGGTTTGCAAATGGCAAACTCAACTCGCGGTCTTGCCAAGACTGCAGACGGCGAATTGAGGAGTCGCTAGTGGAAGTTCTGCGAGTGCTTCTTTTTAAGATCAGTTCACCTGTGCGAGACAATGTAGAGACCTGCGAGATGGTGGTTGTGCTTTCCCCGGACAGCTGCGGGGTAAATAGTGACCACTCACCCTAGGAACCTCCCCAGAGCCTGGGCCGACACCCGTGGAGCCCTTCCCCATGCAGTTTCTGTGGAAAAGCAGCCCGGGCTGCCTACAATTTGACCATTTGCATACGTGGTTCAGGTTCCAGCAGCACCACCAGTTTTGGCGCGGCGGGACCCACGGACTGACCCACGGGCACAGAGTTCGTTGCGGGGGGGGGGGGGTTGGTCACCTGGGAAAGAACTTCCAGGTTACCCATGGAATCTTTTGCATGTACCTGCCTTGAGTGCCTCACCCGGGTCTGTCACGACACCGTCGCGGTCCCCTCTACACCCCACGTTGCTTTNTTTTTTTTTTAAGTGTGCAGGACTTCTCTGAGCTCCCCAAACTCGTGAAAACTTTGTTAAATCTCTTTTAACTTTAAATAGAAACCCCAATAAACCAATGTTTTTATTATAAAAAGTTTACTCTCCAGCTGAGTGTTTGAGTGCCAAGTTCCATCCAGAATCACACTTTCACAGCCAAATTAGAAACTGTAAACATAGAAACCAGTGTTTTATGATATAATCACTTGCCAGGCACTTCACTAGAGCTTGGGATACCAGCTGCTCTAATAATAAGCGAATGTTATTGAAAAATAATAATACCGAACATTTGGAAGCCCTCTGTAAAAGCAAATGAATGAATTTAATGTGTTACATACAATAAAGAGCTCACGGGGTAAAACTCCCTCACTACAGGTGTACTCGACTTCTCAGAGAGAGAAAAGCCTTTGGAACGCTCACGAATCTGCCAAAATCCATTCAGTCAGAAAAGTTAGCCTGCTAACTAGTTAGCTTGTTTAAAATCCCAGCGTGCCCGGCAACTTTGGACGGCTAAAAGTGATGCGGAATCGCCGGCTGATGCTCTGCGCGAAGAAAAACGTGAGCTTCCAAAGTCAGCGTATGGAACCGATCCGGTGCACAAAGCGAGCCCTGCAAACGCGACGTGGCTCTGCAAATCCCAGGGAGCGAGGGGGCTGTGGAGCCCTGAGCCAGCTTTTTCAGGTGGAAGGCACGGTGAGGCGGAGATCGCTGTCGGGCTAACCACTATCCTTCACCTCAAATAAAAATTGGGAGGAAAGGAGCTCGCTTCCTCTAAACTCACTTTAGAAACGCGAGCAGCATCTAAAGCTGCGTGCGCCAGAGATGAGGTGGTGTTTAGTAAGAACATGAGAAAACGGACAGTATTTGGAGTGGGACGGACTTGCTTACAGGAGATGTAAGCAACCTGACAGAATTAACATAGGGGTATCGAGAAGATAGTCCACTTCAATATTTATTTTTTTTTTTTTATCTCGCTTGGTGAAATATAGCCCTGCATTCTGGAAATTCTTGTTTAGCCTCCGTGTGATAATGCATCTGCTCGAGGTTTTTGTTCCTTTTTTTCTTTTCTTTTCTTTTGTAGTTTTTTTTTTATTTTATTATTGTTTTCTCCCCCGATAGCAGGAGGAAAGATTGCGCCCTTGAATTTGCATGCGTCAGGAATTGACAGGTCAAAAGCAAGTAAATCACATTATACACGATTGTATTGTTATTGTATCGATAAGAACACATTATCAGAACAATTAACGCTTTCGCACAGCTACTCGGAGATCACAGTAGTGGTTCAACAAAAATCCAGATAAGTGAAGTCCGATAAAGCCTTCCCTCGTTGTGTTTGGGGATTTGAANGGGGGGGGGGGGGTTAGTCACCTGTGCAAGAACTTCCAGGTTACCCATGGAATCTTATGCATGTACCTGCCTTGAGTGCCTCACACGGTTCTGTCACGACACCGTCGCGGTCCCCTCTACACCCCACGTTGCTTTCGCACCGAGCACAAGCCGTGGGAGTGGAGTGGTGAAGGAAGCAGCGTGGCTAGCATGAAGAGAGGGGAAAGAGCTTCGCTGGAGCCAAGCCCTCTCGGGGGCTGAGCCCGAACCCTCAGCTGCTCCCCGTGATCTGGGGGCGTTGTCGGGAGCGGAGCCGGGAGGGCCCGTTAGTGGCGGCAACAGAGAGTCGCTGCTGCTTTTTCTCCCCCTCCCCCCGACCCCATCATCCTCCAGTAGATGTTATTGGTTCTCACCCTGCTCATGGTAGCGGCTGGGGACGTACAAACCGCGCTCTCGCCTTGCCCTGAACTGAGTCCGGGCGCATTCCCTCTAGCATTCCCAATGCGAGGGGAAGTCGATCCTGCCGGCACCCGACCTGTGCGGAGAGAGCCAGGGGATTAGTCCTTGCCTCTTAGAAGTCAAACACAATAACGTTACATGTGAACAAGTGAAATAGGAGATCGCTTCCCCGATCAAACAAGAGGATTTTAGACAGTGGAAAAACTCGGCTGCTCATCCAAAGCGGGAAATTGCTAGCCGATGGGTTGATAACCTGACCTCCAGGGCAGAGGGGTTCAGTCCCTCATGGTAGGGCTTCCACCTTCGAGAAATACTATTTCCCCACGAAACCTAAGCGCTAGCCAATTACAGTAGATATCTTAATCTCTCCGCTNGGGGGGGGGGGGGTTAGTCACCTGTGCAAGAACTTCCAGGTTACCCATGGAATCTTATGCATGTACCTGCCTTGAGTGCCTCACACGGTTCTGTCACGACACCGTCGCGGTCCCCTCTACACCCCACGTTGCTTTCGCACCGAGCACAAGCCGTGGGAGTGGAGTGGTGAAGGAAGCAGCGTGGCTAGCATGAAGAGAGGGGAAAGAGCTTCGCTGGAGCCAAGCCCTCTCGGGGGCTGAGCCCGAACCCTCAGCTGCTCCCCGTGATCTGGGGGCGTTGTCGGGAGCGGAGCCGGGAGGGCCCGTTAGTGGCGGCAACAGAGAGTCGCTGCTGCTTTTTCTCCCCCGACCCCCGACCCCATCATCCTCCAGTAGATGTTATTGGTTCTCACCCTGCTCATGGTAGCGGCTGGGGACGTACAAACCGCGCTCTCGCCTTGCCCTGAACTGAGTCCGGGCGCATTCCCTCTAGCATTCCCGATGCGAGGGGAAGTCGATCCTGCCGGCACCCGACCTGTGCGGAGAGAGCCAGGGGATTAGTCCTTGCCTCTTAGAAGTCAAACACAATAACGTTACATGTGAACAAGTGAAATAGGAGATCGCTTCCCCGATCAAACAAGAGGATTTTAGACAGTGGAAAAACTCGGCTGCTCATCCAAAGCGGGAAATTGCTAGCCGATGGGTTGATAACCTGACCTCCAGGGCAGAGGGGTTCAGTCCCTCATGGTAGGGCTTCCACCTTCGAGAAATACTATTTCCCCACGAAACCTAAGCGCTAGCCAATTACAGTAGATATCTTAATCTCTCCGCTTTTGACAACCGATGGGATTTTTTTTTTTTCCACGGCTCAAATAGATTGTAGGAGGTCAAGCGTTGGCAAAGTGGCTTTGGAGACTGAGAGAATTACGTTTAAGTAGTAGCAAATGGGTCATAACACACGAAGTGGGAGAAGGTGAGGTTTATAGAGGAGCTGCTCGGTATTTCACAGAGCACTGCGGCCGGGACAGCCTGCCGTGGGACCGAGCAGGCTCACAGGCAACGTGGGGGCCGGAGGGCACCCGCCGGTGGGTGGCTAGCGGTGGGTTTCTTTCCAAGCGTCTCGACACTCCCGGAGCAGCGGGAGGCGGGGGTGCGGGTGGCGGAAGGTCCGGCGGGGGCCAGCCACCCCACTCGTTTATCGCCCACGGGAGCTCCGGATCCGGCTTTTCCTTAAAGGCCGTCGGGCGGCGGAGCGGTCCCAGGCAGAACCCAGCCAGCTGCCAGCACGGGAAAGAGTTAATGGTTCACTGGAGTCGGCACTTCCACATACCACAGGGATAAGTCAAAACCGACCCGCCGAAGTACAAACAAGGCGAGCAAGTTCACCCTGACTGACAGGCGAGGAATACCGTCGGACTGCTCGGGCTGCGGGGACTGTGAAGCGGCGTTACGAGCGGCCCAAGGAAACACGCGTGGATTTCCTTGGGTTGCCGCTGCCCGTGCGGGGACGTGGGGATCCTCTCCGAGACGGCCCGCCCGCTGCACCGCCCTCGGCAGGGAAAACCCCAAAAATTCTCCTCCGGCGCTGGACGAGCGAGCGGCACACACCAGTCCCCCCCCACAAAAACGGGGTCCGGAGCAGAGCCGGGCACCGGCGGCGGACAGCGCGGCACAGGCCGAAGCGCGCAGGCGCTACCTCCGACACCTCCCCTCCTCGACCTGCTGGGACGAGACGAAAAGGGCGAGGGAAGCGCCTGGCCCCGCCCCTCCCGGCGCGGCGGCCCCGCCCCTTGCCTGCCCGCGGCGCGCTGCGCGGCCAGGCCGCATGCAAACGTTGAGGGCGGTGCGGAGCGGAGGCATGCAGAGTGCGCGCGTTACCTGCCGCCGCGCCGACGGGGCGAGAGGAGGGGGCGACTGCGCCGGCTGTAAACCCCACCGCGGACTTTATAACCGGGTCGGCTGCCCGCCGCCCGCAGACCGCCGAGCATTTTAATTAGGACCCCCTCCCTCTCGTCCGCCTCCTCCTCCGCCACCGCCTCCTTCCTCCTCCCTCCGCCCCCCGCCGCTCCCGCCCGCCCCGCCGCCCCTCCGAGTCGGCGGCCAAGAAAACCCAGAGAGACCTGGCGGCTGCTGGAGAAGGGGGAGCGGCGCGGCAGGCGGAGCGCCCCGCAGCCCGCCCGAAACTTGGCGAAGTTTGTCCAGCGGCGGGAACCAGGAGGGCGCGGCTCCCGGCAGCCGGCGAGTATGTGCAAAGACCGAGCGGCTCGCTGCGCCCCCGCGGGCGAAGAGGGGCGGCTGTGAGGGGGGCGGCCCGCGCCCCCGGGGCCTCTCCGCAACGCCTGAGCCGCCGCGAACCCCATCCCGCCCGGCCCCGCACCGCGGCGGGCTGGCTCTCCGAGCACCGTAGGAGGCGATGGCTCCGGACGGGCTCTGACCGCCGCCCCGTCCGGGGCTCCCCGTCGCACCGGAGACCGCCGAGGAACATCGGCCCCGGAGTGAAGCGAGGACTCCCCTAGCCCCGCGTTGCTCGCTTGCCGCCGGCTCCCGCCTTCGCCGTCGAGAATTCCTTGCGGTCCCGCCTGGACTCCGGCCACTGCCGTTCGCAGGGAGCCCTAAGGAAAGAGCCCTGGCCCGGAGATCAGCGGTGCGGAGAGAGCCTCCGCGGCCCAGGTGGGGAGAGGCGCCCATCCCACCCGCGCTGCCCGCCGCTCAGCCCTGACGGGGAGGCGCCGCCGCCACTCGGCAGCGCCCTGCTCCCGGAGCCGGGCCGCCGGGGGCCGCCGCCCCGCACACGCCGAAGCCGCCTCTCCAGGATTGCTTTTGGAGGAGCGAAGCGCGGCAGAGACGAGGAGGAGGCGGGAGAAGCGCCCGGAGGAAGCGGCCGCTAGTGCGCGGCGGGCGGCGGCTCACCGGGGCGGCGGGGGGACACCATGTCCAAGCCGGTGGATCACGTCAAGAGGCCGATGAACGCCTTCATGGTGTGGTCACGGGCGCAGCGTCGAAAGATGGCCCAGGAGAACCCCAAGATGCACAACTCGGAGATCAGCAAGCGCCTGGGCGCTGAGTGGAAGCTGCTGACCGAGTCGGAGAAGCGGCCCTTCATCGACGAGGCCAAGAGGCTGCGGGCCATGCACATGAAGGAGCACCCCGACTACAAGTACCGGCCCCGGCGGAAGCCCAAGACGCTGCTCAAGAAGGACAAGTTCGCCTTCCCCGTGCCCTACGGGCTGGGCGGCGTGGCGGACCACGAGCACCCGCACGGGCTGAAGGCGGGCGGGCTGCACGGCGGGGCGGCCGGCGGGCTGGTACCCGAGTCGCTGCTGGCCAACCCCGAGAAGGCGGCGGCGGCCGCAGCCGCCGCTGCCGCTCGCGTCTTCTTTCCCCAGTCGGCCGCCGCCGCGGCCGCCGCCGCCGCCGCTGCCGCCGCCAGCAGCCCCTACTCCCTGCTGGACTTAGGCTCCAAAATGGCCGAGATCTCCTCTTCCTCTTCTTCCTCGGGCTCGGGGCTGCCCTACGCCTCCTCGCTGGGCTACCCCGGCGCCGGCGGGGCGGGCGCCTTCCACGGGGCCGCCGCTGCCGCCGCGGCCGCCGCGGCCGCCGCCGGGGGGCACACGCACTCGCACCCGTCGCCCGGTAACCCGGGCTACATGATACCCTGCAACTGCAGCGCCTGGCCTGGGCCGGGGCTGCAGCCGCCGCTGGCTTACATCTTACTGCCGGGCATGGGCAAGCCCCAGCTGGACCCTTACCCCGCAGCCTACGCCGCGGCCCTATGACCCGCGGCCGGAGGATGCCGGCGCAGAGCCCCGGTGCCCGCCTAGATGGCAGCCGGTGCATACGTGCGGCCGGGGAAGGGGGCAAGCCGCCGCCGGGGAGCACCGGGACCGCCGCCGACCTGTTGCACGTCGCCGGCAGAGGGGCATGTCCCAGGCAGCCGCCCCGCGTAGAGCTTGTGTGTGTTGCATGCGGTCTTTGCAGATAGCCGAGCTGAAAAAGAAGAAAAAAAAAAAAAGAAAAAGGAAAAAAAAAAAGAAAAAAAAAGCAACCAAAAAACAGTAACCGACCCCGCCCTGCCCTCAAGAGTGCTTATTCGGGACAGACACGGGGAGCTTCGTCCCTTCTCGGCTCTTTCTTCGGCCACCGGCTTTACCCTCACTCCGCTTCCCTTGCCCTACGCGGTGCTGGACTCGGAAAAGTCCCGCTGCAGCCCCGCCGCCGCCGAAAAGCGGAGGGAGGGGGGGAAAAGGGGTGTAGGGGGGAGGCCAGGGCAGAGCGAGGCGCGACTCCAGTAACGGGAAGCCTCTGTGTGCTTGGTTCGTAGCCCCCAGCGGGCCAGCGGGAGTAGGATCCACACAAATGAGGATTTGGAGGCGGGAGGGGGGGCGGGGGTGCGTTGCCCCCTCTGCGAACTGTCCCGAGTGGGTGCCTGCCACCCACAGATGCGGGACGCTGACAGACGCGGGTGGCGATTTCCACGAGAGGAAAGACGTGTGACCGTCGGTCCCCGTGTGTCATCTCCCCTTCCTCCTCTCCAGTAATTCTCACCCTCAGACTGTGTATTTGTATATCTCTGTGGAAACGTTAGGTCTCGGATTGAAAACTCTTGTTACTTACTTCGCCCACGGTCGATTCAGTTTTAACCTGAAAAAAAAAAAAAGAAAAAAAAAAAGAATGCCTTTCAAAGGGAATAAAAATATTGTGGGACCGCTCGGGAATCGCAATATTATGTAAGGTTAAATCAGACTTTTTTGTCTGAGTGCTAATTATCTATTTATTATTTAGCTGAACTGAAACAGAGCTTTGCTTTGACAGAAGAGTATTCTCATTTAAAAGAAAATCTGTCTCCCCTGCCAACATGAAGTGTTTCACATGTATTTTGGAGAACCCTACCTGTTTAGTTTTTTTAGAGTGACTGCAATTCATTTGCAAATGGCGATTAAAAAACAAATCAAAACAAACAACAACAAATTTAGTGAAAAAAAAAATCCATCAGTTTAGAGTTCTTTTTTGGTTTACTTTTGTAATGTGTATATTTTGACTAATGTTTGTGAATGAAACTGGCTAACATGTATTTAGTTTCATTTTGGCTTTATGTAATATAAAGTAAAAAAAAAAAAAGTATTGGTTTTAACATTTACGTGTAAATGGTTTTCTTGTGTGATCTTCTAATTTAAAGTTAGACGTCTAAACTATATCTGTAAATTAGATTCCGACTACCACTCTGTTCATTTTTGAACAAAGAGTTTAAATAAAGCCTGAAGCAGGGAAAAGAGAAAAACCTCTATTTCTTGTTGAATTACTAACAAGATTTTTA
>VYZU01023941.1:12769-22769 GCA_013401355.1 Ceyx cyanopectus | reverse complement strand
GCAATGATTCCTGATCAAATTATTCCCCTGGAAATGCTTCTACACGTTCTTTTTATTAAGATTTCTTTGGCTGCCAGAAATGAAATATGAGACGTACCAGATAGAAAGTAAAGGGAGGCCAGAGCGAATTCTTATAAGCCTTTCTATTTTTTTTCTTTTTTCTTTTTTCTTTTTTTTTTTTTTTTTTTTTTTTTTTTTTTTTTTTTTGGGGGGGGGGGGGGGGGGGGGGGGGGGGGGGGGTGGGGCCCAGGGAAAGAAAAAATTTTTCAACCCCCCCTTTTTTTACTTTCCCCAAATATTTTTTTTTTTTCTGAGGAGTGGAGGGGAAGGAGGAGGCAGCGGAGGCTGGAGCCAGGGAAATGACAAGTTATCTAACCCAGCTCTCTTTCAGATTCCCTACAATATTATTAATTCATCCTCCTGGCCTTAACAGCGAGAAGGCTTTCTAGCACATCCCAGATTTTGAGTCGAGGAATTTGACTCGCCCACTTTCGCTCAGGGGCTGAAAGCCGGGTTTGGTGCACTTGTTGGAAGCTATTTTCTCATCGGTAGAGTCAGAGACCAAATTAGTCACTGGTCCTTTGTTTAGATGCTACAGTCTGTCTTTCTCCCGTGCGATGCTGGAGAATGACTACCCCGGGCTCTGTGGGACAAGAGGCTTTCACTCGCCTAGTTCTAGGGTATTTTTGACATGCGTGGTCAGTAAGTGTTGATCCCGAGTGAAGTAGAGCTTCGATAGCGGCTGCCTATTTATTTCGGGCTGAGGAAGAGCTTACGTCTCCGGAAAAATAAAAGTAAAAAAAAAAAAAGTTGTCTATTAACTGTTTATTAATGCGTCTTAATAACCCAAATTATCTCTATAGCATAGAGCTTGAGAGTAAGAACCATTAAATCTGTTCATGTTTTAAGAGGGATCAGCCTGAACAGAAATCAATTAGCACAGCAGACAAAACCAAGCCCTTCTTAAGACAAGTGACACCGCATTTTCAACATACTTTGGGAGTGAATCGGTAGAGCCGATCCTGTTTTCTCCTATGTGCAAACATTTCAGCATGACGAGATACCCGTCAGCTGGCTCACGTTCGACAAAGTCCCCATCACCAGAAGGGGGTTTATCACTCCTTGTCCTCCCGTTTTCACATCTGCTGAGGAAATCCCACGCAATCCCATGCCGTATCTTGGGACGATAGGCAGAGTTGAGACCCGTCCGCGTCCGCATACTCCCCGTGTCCCGGGTGGGTGTCCCGGAGGGAAGCGAGACCACCCGTGGCTGCCCGCCCTGCCGGAGCTGGGCACGGCCTCGGAGACCCAGCCGGGGCACCTCGCTGTGGTTCCCGGAACCGTTTGTTCGGGAGCAGGTGAAAATCCCTGCGGCAGCGTAGGACCGGGAGCATCCCTCTCTGTCCTTCCCCGGGTAGCCCGGCGGGGTGACTGGGGACCGGTGTCCCGCCAAGACGGGGCTGGCAGCCGGACTCCCACGTCCCTCCCTCCAACCTTCCGCATCTCTTGCAGAGCGGCTGCCCGGTCTGCGGCAAGCTGAGTTCGTGTGTGTCCCACCCCCGTGCTACTGGTCTCCCGCGCACGACACCCCTCCACCCCACCCCGACCTCCCGCAGCGGCTGCAGAAGCAGCAGCAGGTAGCGCTGCCGGCCGCGCATCATCCCTGACGATGCTGGGCCAGCGTCCCGGCGAGTCCCCCTGTGTCCCCCGTGTCTCCTCCCCCATGTCTCCCCGGTGCTTTCTCAGTGCCTCTGTGCCAGCCCCTGCCCCGCGAAGGCCACCTCGGGGACAGACAGTGAAGATCCGAGAATTTAGGGGTGCATCAGGGGATGTCGAAGACAGAACTCCGTGAGACTTTGCCTCGCTCCACACGCTGTGGGCACCGCCGGGGGTCTCGGGGGTGCGTTCAGCATCGCGTGGTTCCGCCTTCCCGGAGCCGTGTTGTGCCGGGGTTCTGAGATCCCACTAACTCCCCGGGCTGCCCCGAGCTGCAACCGACTAAACTCACCCTCCTTCGGGGGTTACAACCGGGATGGGTTTGATTTCTTTTCTCAGAAAACAAAACAACCCATGAAGGGAGGACACACACCTGTGGGTTCGCTCCTCCTCGGGACCTGTTGACGATTGCGGCAGCCTAAAACCAGGGAAGTGGGTCAGGAAAGCCCTTTACGACAGCCTGGCCCCGGCTCCTCGGAATTGATGGGGCTCCCTGCAGACCTGACCCACGCACCGGCATCCTCTAGCCTGCCTAAAGGCAACTGGGACCCCAAATCAGGCAACCTCAAGGCTTACCCCCGTGTGTTCCCCTCCTTTGCTCTTGCCTGTAAGAGTACCTCTCGCTCAGGAGATGGGTCTCCAGCCTAGGAAGGATTTCTACCTCTTGCTCCCGATCTGACCTACCTGGTCATGGGGCGGTGGAGTTGCAGGCTCAGCTCTCACCGGGGCAGTTTGTGGGTTGGATGGTGATATTCGAAGAGGCAGAAGATGTAAAAGCTTAGAGAATAAGGGAATTTTAGACATTCCTGCTGCAGGGGTTGGAAAGTTGTCTTGGGGTTCTGCTCTGTGGGTGCTTTACTTAAAAATTTGGGTTAAAAACAGACGGTTTTCAGCATGCAGAACTCCAGTGGAAACTTCAGATCTGAGCCAAACAAATTATTTCAGGCTCTGACTCTCAGCTGCAAAAAGATGTCTAACTACAACCTAGGGACAGCTACAGGAGATAGACATTAGACACGTCTTTTTCTTGGGTGCCTCCTTTGCAATTCCCAATGTGGGCGTTCAGCGTGGTTTGTGCAAAGGCATGGACAGTCCCGTGGAGCTCCATCACCAGTTTTGGCCCCTCACTTTCGTGAGCCCAGTTCTTGAATGTGTGTTCTCGTGTCACAGGGCAATGACATTTCATTAAAATAATAAAATATTAAAATAATTGCTCAAGTCCGTCTGGTGGCTGGGCTACCGTCATTTCTTGACAATCCTTTCTTGACCTTGTTACTGTAATTACTGAAGAATAAAGGTATGTTTGAAATTTGGTTTTATGGCCTGTATATTCTGCATACAGGATAAATAATAACATGCTCTTGCATTTCATCAGCTAAATTTAATAATTAGCAACCCAGCAGCTAAAACAGATCAGGAAGCACTATTGTTGGCCATTATTCACTGAAACGTTCTAAATAAATGGTGCCCATTTGTACCTATCTACACAAATCATATTATATTGTCATATCCAGATCCTTTTATTAAAAACCAACAATATTATTATTGATGTTTTAGTGCATTTTAAACACTGTCTCAGCAATTTAAATAGAAAACAATCTCACCTGTGTCCCAAATTTAGAAACAGTCAGAAAGCAACTGCACCAAGTTTATACTGGTCACAGATAAAAGACACTGGGAAAAAAAATCGAAAACACACTAAGGAAAAGAACATCTCCACAACTCTACCACAGATTTCACTAGGACCAGTCTCCTTTTTTTTTGTTATTTTGGTTTTTGGTTTTTTGGGGGGGGTTTGTGTGTGTGTGTGCTAATGCTTTGCAATAAATTAATTTGTTTCTGGGCTCCAAAGTCTTCAGAGGGCCATAAATCCTGATGAAAACATGCTCCTTCTTGAAGTTGCACCTGGATCACTTATAAGAATATATATTTTTTAAATCTATAAAAAAGTTACTTACTGCTTAATAAAGTGAAAAGTTAAAAAGGATAGAAGATTACATGAAAGTTTAATTTTTCATTTACATCTCATAAGTATTCTTGAGAATGCTCTTTTTCTAACATGAGTTAATGATAAACTTAGCTCCACAATGACCAACTAGGACATGTTATTTAAAGATTACTGATCAAAACAATTCCTGAAGACATATTTGCAATATTTTTGTTGGTTTTATTTATTTGCTCTGAAATTCTCTGTAGCAATTTTGATTATATCAAATAAGTTGCAACCAAGGCAAGTTCCCTCCAAATGAGAAGAGTATTTTACCTCTAGCTCATAATGAAGATCTCTCAGTTCTGAAGGGTTCAGGTACAAGATTGTGAGGTTGTAGAGAAAAGGTATTCTCTATAAGGCATTGGTTTGTAGGTATTGCTTCTATATGACTGATTTAATTTTTTTGTTGGTTTCCAAAACCCACACATAAAAGAATTGGAAGGAGGGGAGTTAACTCACCTGCTAAAATATTTATTTATGATCAGCTGCAGAAAAGTAATGATAACCTCAGAGTAAGTCCTCCTTAGCCAAGTATACTTTTGACAAATATGCCTGTCAGCTGGAGCACAAGCCCCAGTAGAGCTGATCACCTAGTAGCAAACTAATAAAGGCTGCAGCTGCAAGATGAGCCAATATCCCACTTTGCTAAACACCTCCTGTTGATGGCAGAAGATATTCTGATCAAACTCCTCCCTTGGACATGCCACTTAACGCTTGCTCTCTTGAGGGTTTCCACACAGATCTTTCAAGTTCTGGCTCATGTTTTGTTCTCATCCTCTTCAAACTCTCAGGTGGCTCTGACACCTGCAGCCAAGTTCTTTGGTGTTCATTTCTTTTAGGCCATCTTTGCCAGATTTATTTCTTCTAGTGCAGGGATGCAACAAATCCCTGATACTGTTCTCACTGTCTCTTAGCTAAGTACCAAAGACTTGTCTCTTTCACCTTCTCTTTCACTTACTTTCCTTCCCATGTTGACTGTAGAGAAAAAGATTGCTTCATCTATCATCTTGACTATGACATCACAAAGTATCTCTCTTCATTTAAGTTTTTCTTTGTAGTTGTTTTCAAAATGCCTTATCTTTGTAAGTTTTAACATATCAGCATTAATTCAGCATAGCTCAGTGAGCCCCTAGGTCCTTGGGCTTTCTTCCACTCTCTTGCTTATTATTCCTACCAACATCTCTGAGCCTTAACCTTCTTCAATTGTCCTTTAAACCAAACCCCACTCAAATCTTAAATAATTTAGAGTACTGTAAGCTCATGACAAATATAGTTTTGTCTATCTTCTGTCTACCTTTCTATCACAGTCCATGGGTCTTCTTCACCCATGTGACCACATCCTGCTCTGCTTTGCTCTGCTGTATCCTTTTTCTCCACATAGCTTTCAACAGTTTCAACATAACTGTTGTGCTAGCATTAACAACTGTTTGTTTTACTCCATCTTATTCCTTAACTACATAAAGTTCCCTATTGATATATGTGCTTCTGCCTTTCTTGTGCTTTTGATACCATCTTCATTATCTATTGATACAGCTTCCCTCTCAGACACCTCTATCTTTGCCCAGTTCTGTTCTTCCTATGAGTTTAGTTGTACAGTGAAGTCCTCCTAATCTCGTCTTAAATTTGACCTGTCAACTGCACCAGCAAAATACTCAAGAAACTCAAGGCATATGGAGGTCTGGATGGATTCTTATTTTGATAGGAGTGGTAATTCTACCCTTTCCTCATCCTGTGTGCATGTTGGATTATCTTTTGTCTTATATAATGTACTAGGCTTGCTCATTTCCAGTCCCAGGAGTGTATTTCAGGCTGCATGCACAGAAGACCTGACTGAAGAACAGTTTTCATTTGTCAAGACTTAAAACACACCTACACTCACACAGGCACACATTTTATATATACCTTTCATTTCGCTAAGAAATCTTTTTCCAAAGCCTGGAAATTTTTAGAGTTATAAATTCCTTTTAGAACACCAAAATATAATGTTCCCAAATAAAATACATACCTTGCATCTTGAAGTTGATCAGTAATCACTGTTACTTCATAAGTCTTCTCAAGGCTCTGCCACCAGGCATCTGTGAAAGCTCCCAGAATATGTGGCTGAAAGACATTTCCAGAACCCAAACTGACCCAGGTCAATGATCCCAAGACAACACCCTAGAGTTTGGGCTCTGAATCCCAGCCCTACAACAGGTATTAGGGAAGCTCATAAAGACCACCTATAGGGAACCTATGTTCAGGACAGTGTTTTCAGGGCTGAAGTCCATGGATAGTCCATCAGAGGTATCTTTTGGGATTTCACACTGAGAAAGAGTTTTCTCTAGGATCCCACATAAGCTTTCTGGGGCAAACATTCATATTCTGCTTGAAGATAGACTATAAAATGTTCTTCTGGCATGTATGGACAGGGGGAACAGAAATGAGGTTCTAATGCAGTGCTGGCCACAGATCATGAAATAACCATTCCTTTTATCAAGAGTAAAAGGTAGCTCCTTCCCAATTTAAGTCAAGATTTTATGTGGTTTCAAGAAATTTTGAACATGAAACTAAGTACCAGCTCAAGTCCAAGGTTATTTTGCATGCAACTGTTTGGATATAAATACTAGGATCAAGCATGGGTTTTAAGCATACACAAGAAAGCAGTGAGACTAAAGCTGAGGATGCATGAGGTTATTCTGTTGGACTAACACACAAGAGCAATAGATTCAGCTTTGATATGAATGGGAGCCCATGTAGTCACTGAGCTGTGCTCCTATCACATAGTTTGGGAATATGCACAGCATTGGTGGCTACTGGTGGGGAAGGAGAGATAAAGCTTTATTCAGCCCTTTACAGAATCCACGCTCATATAAGCAAATATTCTTGGGGTTTTTTACGTTGTCATTTTAGCTTCTTCCCCTGGTTTATCACAACATACACCTCAGTGGTTCTGCAGGATATATCCTTTTTCTACCTGTAGATTTTAAACAAATAAAAAAATATTCTCTCAACAGTAAAGGTCAAAGTAGTGAGCTCTCATCATCATTCTGTTATTCAAAGGAGCAACATTCCCATGGAAGGCAGGGACCTCCAAGGAAACACGTATGCAGCATATATGAAAGTTGGACTTGTTACATATGTAAATTATCTTAATTAATATGTTGGTGCAAATAGTATTACCCAACTAGGATATTAATTGCATTGATATTTTTAGGGTATGTTTGAATACAACAGCAATACAAAACACAAGGCAAAGCGCTGACATTTCCTAAACATTATATCTGAGGACTGAACAAATTGTGTACCTTTTACTTTGCATTCTTTACTCCTATCCATTTATTTTATTTATTTGTCATTACTTCTAATTTGCATTGCTCTTATTTTCAGCAATCACAATCATCACTTACATCAACAAGAGAAGGAAGGTAGAAGCAGTTGAAATGCACAGTGCTCCTCTAGGGACCCTGTTAGACCATCATGCCACAACAGGTTTCGATGTCCATGTGTTGCAGCTCTCCAGGAAGCTCAAGGCTAAGCAAGCCAACATTTACATGGAGTTATAGATTGTGGATGGAAATAGGCCTAATTTTTGGAATTATGTTCAAGACCTGTCTGAAACTTTTCCTTGGGTTGGGATGCTTATCAGCTCAGTGTATCATGTAAAGGTTTGTGCTGGAATCTTTCCCCCTAGAATCACAAGAATGGGGTTTCCTCTTATACCCAGCCTTCCATTTCCATAATAAAAGGCGGTGAGACCATCTTCCCTCAGCTAGATTTGCCTGAATTTGTCCAGAGAGATATTCCATTTTCAGGAGTGGTCCACCAGAGAACCCTACACAAGTGTAGTGTCTGGTAGTGCAATTTTATTTTTTTTTTTTTCCATTAGATAATCAGCCTGGAAATCACTGTGTGTGTCCATGGGATGAAAGATCTGTCAGGGATGGAAGAAACATGGGCTATCAGCAGTAATCTGGTTGAGTGTGAAGGTTATTTTTGCAGTGGATTGTTTTAAAGATGGATCATTTTGACAGGACTAGGTTGGGGATGAGGTTTTCATGAGTTACACAAGGAAATGCATGGGGGGTCTTGCCCCTATGGGGTGTCTGGCAATATCTGGCAGTGCGAGGGTCAGACCTTACAGCCTGCACTATCATATGGTGTCTGCTCACACCCTACAGCCGCTATCCACGTGGTCTCACAGAAATGCAGTTGGGGACACGCTGCCATCCTGGGAAACCAGCTTCATGTGGCAATGCTCGGGCAGAGCCTGCTCGTGGCTCGGGAACTCAGTCTCGCTGCTCAGGGACTCAGGCCCACGGGTGGAGGACTCAGTCCCACTGTTCAGAGCTCATGCCACGGCTCAGGGATTCACCCTCCCGGCAGCATAGGGGAGATGTCAGCGGTACCTGGACGGGAAGCTGGCGGGGAGCTGAGCACCAGCCCCCTCGGGGCCGGAGAGCCTGGCGGGGCGAAGGCCCAGAGCGGGGAGCCACCCCGACGGCCGCTGCCCGCATGCCACGGATTCCTCACGGTCAGACCCGGGCCCTGCGTGTCCGTGGCGTAGGTAGGGCACGGCAGGGGCTAACGGCCGCGGGGTGACGGCCAGCCCGGGTCTGGGGTTACGCTTAAGCGTTGCACTGCCTCCGCGGTGGGGCAAGTTATGGAAAGGTCCATTTCGGTGACGGCTGGAAACATGATTTGAAAAGATGATCCGCATGTGCGGACACGTGTGTCTGGGACGAGACCGACTTATTCTTCCCCACCCCTGAAGAACTAGAGCAGCTCCATCCCATGGCTCGCTGAGACAGCCCTCCCCGGGAGTTGGCGATGGGCCGCTAAGGCCGCGCAGACTTGCGCCGGGCCGGGCTGCTGCAGCCAGCGCTGCCAGGGAACGACTTCCACGGGCAAGGAGGTTTGCAGGGTAATGAACAGCCTTATCGTTGCCGTTATCTTTACAAGTGCTTAGATGACTTTTTAATTGTGGCTTAATGCATTTAATTATGACAACTCTTCCCCATTTTCAAGTATGATGTATTAATATTACAGATCATTAACATTGCTAAATTACTGTAATGACACAGAGTCCTCAGTGTCCCAGTTAGATGGAAAAAAAAAAAAGCCTCTCCTCTCATTTGGCTCTTTTGTTATTTGCCTTATAGGAAATTCACGCACGATTCTTGAGTCTTTAAAGCACGTAGGAGATGCTGCTGCTGCTGCTGTTGCACCCTCCTTATTAAATTATGGATGGAGAAAATCCCCCATGTAAAAACTTCCCGAGCCCGAGACGGCACAGGAGCTAATATTGTCTTTCTAATATCCACTTCATCAATGTAAAAGTTAGAAAGCCTCAGCTCTTGAGCAGTTCCCCCCCCTCCCCTCGTTCATAATTAGAGCAGACCGTATTTAACATCTGCAAAATAGTCATGCTTATAAGGAATGAGAAATGCGAGATGTTCCATTCTGTTTGCAATGGTTAGACCGTTTTAATCTCTTAACTTCAATATATGTCCTCTAGCAGGCTATACTTCTTGGATTTCATTTTTAGATCCTTAAGGCTGCATATATCTGTCAAACAGACATAATGAATTTAAAGTGCTAATGCCTAGAAGACCAGAAAAAACATTGAAATATATCCTTGGTTGATTAAATTACCACCTCTAGCTACTTTACCTCCTTATGTCCAAACAGATTTCCCTTTTTACTTACCAAGTACCGGATCTGGGAGATGTGGAAGATTTAATTTCATGGTAAAAAAAAAAACAAAAAAAAAAAAAGCCAACAAAACAACGACACAAAACCCCACACCAACCAAAAACCAACTCATACACGGGTGTTTAGACAACTACATTTTTCCTTTAAACATCTTTTCAGTTAGGAATCTGTACGACGGGACTTGCCACTGGCTGGAGCTAGTTTTCAATTACACCCAACCCCCAGGGTGACCCTCGGGTGGGAGCCGGTGATTTGGCTGCGCTCTGCTCTACACCTCACGACTTAGGGGGGGAAGGGGAGGAATCGGGGAGACGGGACAAGACGAAGAGACGTCCGATGGCGGCAGTGGGAGCGGAGGGTGGCCCCACCCGGCACCCTGCTTCTGTCCCCGGCCCGGGGGCTCCCCCTGCTCCCCCGTCGCCGTAGCTGGGCCCCGGCGGGGCGGCCCAGGGAGGTGTGTGTGGGGATGATCCCGGCCCCGAGGGTGCCGCGCATCTACGGAGGGAAGGCGAGCAGATTTGTCGCGCTTTGAAACGAAACGTTATAATCCCTCCAACAATCCTGTTGACTGTGAGCTCTAGCGCCGGGAGTACAACATGGGGG
>VYZU01023941.1:0-12741 GCA_013401355.1 Ceyx cyanopectus | reverse complement strand
GGGGCGGGAAATAAAAAATAAGGAGAAAAAAAAAAAGAAAATAAAGAAAAGTGAAAGATACATTGTTGGATAAACAGCTCCTTATAGGTAAAAACTGAATGGGCCAAATAGATGAATAAGGAGACACAGTGGGGGGGTGTGGGGGGTGTGGGGGTGTGGTACTGGTGAAAGGAAACGAGTCGGTGGCAGTGGAAGAAAAAGGTAAAAGTGAACAGAGGAGAGAAAAGGGGAGAAAAGAAAAAAATGTAAATGAGTGAGACAAAAAAGCAAAGAGAAAAAGAAAAGAGAACAAGAGGGGGAAAGAAGTAATATTTTCCTTGATAAAAATGCACAAAAGGGAAGATGAACTTTGTTCTTTTTCTCTTTCTACTCTCCTCTCTCTTTCTGCTTTTCGCCTCGCAGCACGCCAGCCTAAGCTGAGAGCTGTAATGTCATTAAATTGCAAATGCTTTTTCATTTCCGACACACACTGTTTACTTATCTGGCAAAAACATATGTTGGAAGGAATCCGTTAAATTCTGCCCATTGCCTTGGGTAAAAGTGCAATGGAAACGGACCCACTGAGCTTCTTCTTTCTTCTTCTTTTAGCACTTCCCTTATCTACAAGACTGCTTCGCAGAAAACTGGCTAGTTCAATGAAAAATGAAGATACAGCAGGAGATTAGAGAAGAACACTGAGCAAAAAATTCCTGGAGAGAGGGTCACTCCATTGCAAATGATTTCACTCCTCTAGATCTGCATAAATTACTATTTTTAAGGCATCTCCAAAGTCTGTATATTTTTCTCACTCTGTCAAACATTTAATTTCACGCCCCGTGTTCTGAATATGCTAAAATGCATATCTCTGATGCACCTTTAAGCCAGAAAAACGAATGCAAAATTGAAGATAAAATGATGTGATTTGCACTACAAGCCTATTACTTGAGGTATTTACATATAGTTTACCTCTGCAGTTCTGAGAATGATTTATTAAAAAAAAAAATCTGGATTAAGCTCATATAAATATGTATAAATCTTTGTTTAGAAAATAGATTTTGCAGCTGTTGTGTCAAAAAGTTCTTTAAGATTCTGTGAAGAATTTTCCTTTTAGCCTGGTTTAAAAAAGAGGGGAAAAGGACAGTATCTGACATCCTGCTTTGGCAGGAAGGAAAACACATACACACGTTCAGACATACAGTATTTTTCTAAAGACTCATAGGGTTTTTTAAATATTTTTTTTACTTCACACTTTTTTTTTTTTTTTTTCCCCTAAACTTCTCCGTCTCCCTTCTTCTCCCTCGTCTCATTCGCTGGGACTCGGTTTCAGCCGCGCTCTGGGTTTTCCCAAGCGTGTGAAATAGCGGGTCAGGTGTTTTAAAACAATCGTAGGCTGGGGAAAAAAAAAAAAAAAAAAAAAAGGAAGAAAACACAACAAGAAAACAACAACAGAATTCATCCTAAACCCCAAAGCAAAGGATAAGGAACCACCCGAAGTGCCTGTCCGTCCAGCCCGGCTGTGCCGCGCTCCGGCGGAGGCTCGGCCCGCTCCGGCCCGGCGAGGGGAGCCGCGGCACTGCGGGGCATCGCCGCTCGTTCAGGGACTCCCCTCCCGCTGACTGCCGCGCCGCGGCTGTGGCCTTTTCGGACGCTCCCCGTTTCGGCACGCTAAGCACGGCGAAGGAAAATTCCGCGCCCCAATCTCGCCACCCCGCTGCCCCCGGCTGTCTGCAGGTGGGTAGGAAGGCCGGGTGGTGGCTCCGCGGCAGCGCGACGTTGGCTCAGCCGAGGGGTTGGCCCCGCTCCCCACTTGCCCTGCCCGGCCGGTGCGGGATCGGCTGCTTTGGCAGACGGGCATCGGGCACAAATGCTGCTTCTGAGGAGGCTCCGGTGCGCCGGGAGCAAGGGGAACGTGAGCCGGGCCGGACCGGGCCGGGCGGTGCCAACCCCTCGCCGGCCGGGCTGCGGCCCCTTGCCCTGCGCCTGACGGCCATGCGGGGAGGCCATGCGGGGAGGAGCGGAGCGGCCCAAGGGCCCCCCCTGGCGGCGCCGGCCCGATCTCGGCAGCCCCTCCGAGGTCCCGGTCCTGCGCGGCTCCCTGGTAAGGGGAAGCGGAGCCGCTGCGGCCCCCGCGGAGTCTCGGCGAGGTTTCCCCGAAGCTTCCTTCCCCAGCGCAGACTTCTATTCCCTGAAAAGCATGCGCAGCCGCCGCGACGAGGGCCGGGACAGGCCTGTGGCTCTCAGCGCAAATGGGGCATGGCCCCCCTCTCCTCACGGAGAAACCTGCACTTATCACCCCAAAAGCAGAGGAGGGGTGTAGATCCTTCACGAGCACCGCACTGTCACAGTCATACTTCACGGAATTAACCTGAATAAACTTCAGAGCCACCTCTGAGGATGCTGCTTGCATTTAATTTCTCCAGTGCACACAACAGCCGTGGCTCGGGGTGAGAGGTGCGAGTAGCGAGAGCACTTGTTTGGGATAACCCCACACTCGATAGGTAAGAACAGACTTTTCAGATAACTTCAAGGTTAATTTAAGAGTTAGCCGCAAACTAAAATCTAGACTTTGAATAATACATGAATTGCAACAATTCCGCTGGGATATGTTGCCCTGGAAGTGATTTTTCCCCCTGTTCTGGTACTATCATGGTATTTTCATCTCCAGAATAGAAGCCCCAGATGTGCTGCTATCCCCAACAAAGAAAGGTACTGTCGCATGACGTGACAAAGTCCCTTGCAATGGTGCAATCTGTATATACACACCACTGCACATTTTGGTCTCTGGTAACAGACCTCAGAGATAAGAAATTGAAACTCACAGTCTACACATCACAAACTCTGTGGTAGAAAAATATCCTTATATCCATTTTTTCCCCCCTCCTTCATGGTGGTCAGCTTTTCTGGTAAGTGCACGGCCATTTCCCCCTTGCAGAAATAACTGCAAGTTGGGTTGATGGCAGCTGTCAGCTCCTCTCTTTGCTGTATAAAGGTTTCATCCTTTGTTCATTTGTCAGTCCTGGGTTAACTCTTGCCATTCATGGAGTGTCAGCACAGCTCGCTGTGTTGTTGGGATGGAGACCAGGGTTTAAGTTTGTCCAGTGTCCCCACAAAGGTAAGAAGGAAGGAAAATCAAACATATTGAGTTCTTGAGGAGGAACAGCAACAATCCTCGTGCTGATGACATCTGTGACAATGGCATGGCAGCAGAGATTTCTGAAAACTATTACTTTGCATTTGAACAGGAGAAAAATGAAGGCAACATGCAAGAAAATAAGATGGTCTTGAGAAAAGCTTTATTTTGGACAGCAAAAATTCATCTCACAAAATTCTCAGAAACAAGTCTGCCAACTGTCAGATAAGTGGCAGCCAAAACCAGTTACTTGTTGAGGTGGCAGGATGAAACCAAGATGTAGAGAGGTAAGCTAAGTCTTATTTAAGTCCTAAACCAGTGGGATAGAAGTAGGGTCTCCCCACTGTTGACAGCAGAACACTTGCCCTCTGCAACAAGCATTGTATGAAGGACATCTAGGCAGTGACTCCTCTTCAGACAGGGACAGTTTGCTGAAGCTCCACAGACTCAAGTCAAGTGAAAACCTGTGCTTACAGGCATCATCTTGATGCCAAGCCACTGTTTCAAAAGGCATTTACTCAATTCTAGCAGCTACCCAGCACATTGTGCTCTTCATGCATCAAGACTTTGGGTCTGCATCATCATTACTACACCAAGATTAGTCTTCTGAGAGTCTCAATCCCCACCAAAACCATCTGGGAGAGCTACGGTATGCCAGGGCAGGGATGGCACTAAGGTATCTATCATTTGAAGTTGCTGTTATCTTGATCAAATGCCCCCATGTGCAAGCTGGCTTTGTGCTGGAGGCACAGATGCAGATCATGGCACTTTGCCTTGAAGGGACAGCTGCATGCATACATGTGGAGAAACTTGCAAGGACCAGAGAGGCTCTATAGGAAAGGACACGTGAGTGACCAGATCATGGTACCAAACATACAGTTGCAAAACTGTTGCACCTAATGGAGACCTAAAAGCCAGAAATACAGCCCCAGGTACTCCGTGAGGAGGCATCAGGGCCAGATGGCTCTCTCCCCAGTTACCACTTCAAGAGGCTGATGGAAATAACTGATGACCCTGATGTTTCTCAGTTTAAGGCACAGTCCTATCTCAAGGAGTTTGTCACTACTTGCTTGGTTTTCCAGGAGTTAGCAGAGGCTTCCTCCCCTTGGCATCAAGGCTAAGGATGAGCAGCTACCAGGGAAGTGCTGGAGACATGACTGCATGGGAACCAAGTGTAACAGAGAAAATCAAATATCCACAGCTCTGCATGAGGAAGTATTTTAAAAGTACATGTTGATACTGCTTGCCACAATATAGATGCTATATAAATAGTACCCCTTCCTCAAATTCCTCCTAACTTCCTGGCCCAGCATTGCCTCCAGGCAATTTTAGTTGTTTTCTATGAAAAAAAGAGCAATGCAGCCTCATCACCACAAACACGTTTAATGCACCAAAACTCCTTACCCTGCATTGCTTCCATACAGTATTATCCAAATATATACATTAAAATCCCTGACCTGAGTGGATCCTGTGTAGTCTATCGCAGGAATACATAGCTGAGCTCTGGGTAGCGTTGCCATATGCAGTGTAGGGAACCTTCCATATGGTTTCAGAAAAGTGGTTACAGCACACGTGCACCAGGCACTTTTCAAAGTAAAACAGATCTGTTCATTTTTATTTTCAAAATACCAAAGCAGTAAAATCATGTAATTGAGTAATCACTTGCCAAATTTCCTTTTTTAATCTAATCTATTTTGAATTACATTGGAGCCAAAATGCAAATTAAACTGGTAGGGTTCCAAGATTTTTTTTTTCCCCTTTCAGAAAGCACAATTTAAGGTACTCCTAAGTAAGGAAATTTAAAAAAAAAACACATTTGTTTTGTATTCTGTAAACTTCGGAAAACAAGTTTCAGCCTGAAGTAAATTTTCCTAGGTAATAGGTTAAATAGAAGTCTTATGTAAATTTTGATATCTTCTTAACTACTCCAATGTTCATTTTATAAAATTTGATTTGAAAATAATGCTTTTGTTTTAAGAGGCTCAAAGGGTCAGAAACTAAGGGGAAAAAAAGTATCCACTCTAATGAGGCACACACACACTCTGTCAGATCTAACTACTGTAGCAAAAAAAGGAGATTCCTGAGATTGCTCATTTGCAGTTTCCATGAATCAGGTTGGGTTTTCTTTTTTTTTTTTTGGGGGGGCGGGGGGTTGCAGATTGTTGCAGCAGCACTAAAAGCCAAACTCATTTGTCAACCTGGGCAAAGTTGGCAGCCCTTGACCACAAGGTGAGACAGATCCTCACCATTCTACCACAGCCTCACCGTGTCACACATGTCAGCAGATCACCAAACCAACAGGGTATGGAAGCCTTCCCGAGTACCCACTGCTGGCAACCTTTGCTCCCTGGGTTGCAGTTGTCCAGATTAAGTCTCTCCCTACCCACAGGCAGAGCTTATCAAAAGCTGTATGACCTCCTTGGTCACCTTCTGCCACAGTGCTGCCAAATGTTGAAAAAACTGGCACTCACTCAAGTCATGGGTGTTTTCATGGTGCTTGTCTTTCCTCCCATCAAAGCTCCTTCCTCAAACTGGGGGCTGCTCATGAAGTTTCCTGGCCTCATTTGCAAGGCTGCAAAGTTCACAACTGATCCTGTTCAGTTTTAAAGTAACATAAGGCAACAAAACAATCCTCCTCCTTGTGCAAATGAACTGTTAAGGGAAGGGACAGGCCAACGCTTAGCATGCAAACTGCAGCAGAAGACATACAGGAGGGTGATGGAGAAGATCCAAGGCTGAGAGTTTGCAGAATATTGACTGACCTTGCAGATGCCCTTCTAAAGGGGGTCTTGCCCCTCTTCTACCCCATCCCCAGCAGTGCTGCTGGTACTCATCAAATCCTGAGATCCTGGTTTGATGACCTAAACCCACTGAGAAACAAATTACTTTTTGTTTGGTTTGGGTTTTTTTTGCTTTGTTTTTCCTGCTACAGGCTGAGTTTTACACCAGTTTAACTCCTCAACTCCATCTCACTGGGAAACTGCTGGGTGATGGCCAGGGTCAGCTCATGGAAGCAAGAGCAGTGCACAGTCAGGGGAACAAGGACACTTTTTTGTTGGCAGCTCACAACCAAAATAAGGTGCAGTGTCAAACCACACCCTCAGGTCTCTACTGGCAAGGGGGACTAAAGACATGGTAGAGAGGGCAATGGAGAGACAGGAAAAGTGCAAAATCAAACCAGGATAAAGGATAAAGAGAATACACATACTAGATGCAAAGTAGGGGCTGGACTGTGTTGATCGTGGGAACAGATGGGAGAGATAGGGAGAGAAATGACACCCATTATGCTCAAAACTGTATGTGTGAGAGAGGAGGAGAGGGGAAGGCAGAGCCAGAGCACAGAGGGAGATGTGGAATTTGCAAGATGGGAAAAAGATTCACAGAAAATAATGGTTTCAGAAGAATAATTGGAACTTACTGCTCATTGGCAAATCACAGTCTATTTGTATCAGTGGTTAGAAAAGAACAGTGCTTTGAAAAACAGCTCAATATTTCCAACATTTGACATTTGCAAGGATCACCTGCTCTTTGAGTATTGCACAGTCACACAAAAAAAGGTAAAGGTACAGCATGACAATAAACATTTATTGCATCATAACTAGGGGCATGAGATGGCCCAGAATAAACTACAGCCAAATCAAGTAAAATATTCTTCCAGTTCTATAGAGGACGGAGATGCAAACAAAAACATTTTGATAATTCCATGTCTCTCCACTGGCATAGGAACCAAAAAGAAATATTCATTAGATTTGACTATAAATGTTTGTCTTGTGTGGGAGGTCTTGATATAGTAATATGTATTAGAAACTTGGTATTTTTCCAGTCAAGACTTTCCACTTCCATTTACATATATTTAATTGTAAATATTCATTTTCCTACCTGAAGCACTTTAAATAAATGTACAACAAACACATTCTACACAGATGGGGAATAAATAGCTTAAGGGACTTGTGATGAGCCCTTCAACTGCTCCAGCCTCCAGATTACTGGTCATGAGCAATCTGCCCTTCTCGCAGCTTGTGGGGGGTCTCATAGGCCAAGTTGGTGATCTCACCCTCATTTGTCCTGAACTGGGATCCTCCCCCTAACCAATAAATCATAATTGACACAAACTGGCACCTGTGCCAGTAGAAAAGGTGACGGCTGGCAAAGAGATGCCCTCTCACACACAGAAGTGGATTCCTCACAGCACAACCAATTTCAGTTTGCAGTCAGGTCCATATACACTCACCTGTTCTGAAGATCAAACCACGCAGGCAGTGGAATTAGGATACTCTGAAACTGCAACTTTATTTAAAACACAACCACCTAATGTGTAGAGACTCTCAAGTGAGATGCCATCATTTGAGCTCAACTAAACGGTGCTGCTCACCATGGTCAGCAGCAGCAGAGTGGCCTTCAAGGGGAACACACCTCAGCCTCCCTGAGAATCCCCCATGTATGTGACCAGCTTTGGAGGACAAAGATCTGCATGCAGCTCATAAAGATCAGGGCTACTCGTGTACCAAAGGAATGCTTTTGTCCACTGCTCTCAATGCATAGCTGATGGAGGGTGGACTGTGAGCTCCTCAGATGTGTGCAAGAGTCCCAGTTTTAACAGGAAGCTTTTTTTTGTGTGTGTGATGGAAAGAGCATTTTAGAAAAAGAGAAAGTTTTCCAATCAGGATGCGCTGATTGAAGACAAGGGAAAGAAAGCTGGAAGCTATTCTTTCAAGATGAGGTTATGAAACCAAATTGATAAAATGAGTAGCTGCATGAAAAAAAAGCATGAAAAGAGCAAGGTCTTATCAGCTGGTCTCACAGAGAATGTAAGTTAGGAAGAAGAGATAGGTTTTCACACACTGATACCACTCTTGAGGCATGATCCAGAGGCAGCAAGCTTCAAGCTAGAGTACAGGTAAGTATGATGCTTTGGAAATTAGTCATACTTGAAGATTTCTGCCCAAGATATCCTGGATCAAATTAACTGACATCTTCAATACCCTTCCAGTCATACCTACTACTGCTACATACTGCTACTACTACAGTACATATGAATGCTTTAGTAACATGAAATTGGTGAGTGTTGGTCATGAAAGAACACAAACAGACCTGGGCAGGAATGTATGTCCTTTGTACTACTTACCAGAAGAAAGTGATCCTTAATTGCTACAGTAACAGCAAAATTAAAATGTTCCAATTGTTGGATTCAATTCCAAACTAAGAATANTGCTACAGGCTGAGTTTTACACCAGTTTAACTCCTCAACTCCATCTCACTGGGAAACTGCTGGGTGATGGCCAGGGTCAGCTCATGGAAGCAAGAGCAGTGCACAGTCAGGGGAACAAGGACACTTTTTTGTTGGCAGCTCACAACCAAAATAAGGTGCAGTGTCAAACCACACCCTCAGGTCTCTACTGGCAAGGGGGACTAAAGACATGGTAGAGAGGGCAATGGAGAGACAGGAAAAGTGCAAAATCAAACCAGGATAAAGGATAAAGAGAATACACATACTAGATGCAAAGTAGGGGCTGGACTGTGTTGATCGTGGGAACAGATGGGAGAGATAGGGAGAGAAATGACACCCATTATGCTCAAAACTGTATGTGTGAGAGAGGAGGAGAGGGGAAGGCAGAGCCAGAGCACAGAGGGAGATGTGGAATTTGCAAGATGGGAAAAAGATTCACAGAAAATAATGGTTTCAGAAGAATAATTGGAACTTGCTGCTCATTGGCAAATCACAGTCTATTTGTATCAGTGGTTAGAAAAGAACAGTGCTTTGAAAAACAGCTCAATATTTCCAACATTTGACATTTGCAAGGATCACCTGCTCTTTGAGTATTGCACAGTCACACAAAAAAAGGTAAAGGTACAGCATGACAATAAACATTTATTGCATCATAACTAGGGGCATGAGATGGCCCAGAATAAACTACAGCCAAATCAAGTAAAATATTCTTCCAGTTCTATAGAGGACGGAGATGCAAACAAAAACATTTTGATAATTCCATGTCTCTCCACTGGCATAGGAACCAAAAAGAAATATTCATTAGATTTGACTATAAATGTTTGTCTTGTGTGGGAGGTCTTGATATAGTAATATGTATTAGAAACTTGGTATTTTTCCAGTCAAGACTTTCCACTTCCATTTACATATATTTAATTGTAAATATTCATTTTCCTACCTGAAGCACTTTAAATAAATGTACAACAAACACATTCTACACAGATGGGGAATAAATAGCTTAAGGGACTTGTGATGAGCCCTTCAACTGCTCCAGCCTCCAGATTACTGGTCATGAGCAATCTGCCCTTCTCGCAGCTTGTGGGGGGTCTCATAGGCCAAGTTGGTGATCTCACCCTCATTTGTCCTGAACTGGGATCCTCCCCCTAACCAATAAATCATAATTGACACAAACTGGCACCTGTGCCAGTAGAAAAGGTGACGGCTGGCAAAGAGATGCCCTCTCACACACAGAAGTGGATTCCTCACAGCACAACCAATTTCAGTTTGCAGTCAGGTCCATATACACTCACCTGTTCTGAAGATCAAACCACGCAGGCAGTGGAATTAGGATACTCTGAAACTGCAACTTTATTTAAAACACAACCACCTAATGTGTAGAGACTCTCAAGTGAGATGCCATCATTTGAGCTCAACTAAACGGTGCTGCTCACCATGGTCAGCAGCAGCAGAGTGGCCTTCAAGGGGAACACACCTCAGCCTCCCTGAGAATCCCCCATGTATGTGACCAGCTTTGGAGGACAAAGATCTGCATGCAGCTCATAAAGATCAGGGCTACTCGTGTACCAAAGGAATGCTTTTGTCCACTGCTCTCAATGCATAGCTGATGGAGGGTGGACTGTGAGCTCCTCAGATGTGTGCAAGAGTCCCAGTTTTAACAGGAAGCTTTTTTTTGTGTGTGTGATGGAAAGAGCATTTTAGAAAAAGAGAAAGTTTTCCAATCAGGATGCGCTGATTGAAGACAAGGGAAAGAAAGCTGGAAGCTATTCTTTCAAGATGAGGTTATGAAACCAAATTGATAAAATGAGTAGCTGCATGAAAAAAAAGCATGAAAAGAGCAAGGTCTTATCAGCTGGTCTCACAGAGAATGTAAGTTAGGAAGAAGAGATAGGTTTTCACACACTGATACCACTCTTGAGGCATGATCCAGAGGCAGCAAGCTTCAAGCTAGAGTACAGGTAAGTATGATGCTTTGGAAATTAGTCATACTTGAAGATTTCTGCCCAAGATATCCTGGATCAAATTAACTGACATCTTCAATACCCTTCCAGTCATACCTACTACTGCTACATACTGCTACTACTACAGTACATATGAATGCTTTAGTAACATGAAATTGGTGAGTGTTGGTCATGAAAGAACACAAACAGACCTGGGCAGGAATGTATGTCCTTTGTACTACTTACCAGAAGAAAGTGATCCTTAATTGCTACAGTAACAGCAAAATTAAAATGTTCCAATTGTTGGATTCAATGCCAAACTAAGAATATTACCTGTTGTGTTATAGGGCAATCTGGAAAAGATGAAGAGACATCATCTTATGCTTCCTATTTACACTCAGATTAACTCTGAATTCATTTTGTGAATTGTTGCAGGTTATATTTATAAGGTGAAATTAAGATACCATTTACCTTAATACTGACCAATTGAAGTCAGAGGGAGTACAGAAAGTAAGAAAATAAGTCTGGAAAATAAAACAAATAGTGTGTCTCTTCTGAGAGTCATGTACTGGTTTTCCTGCAGAGATTAAAATATTTATCATGGTGAATCATAAACTGTAAAGTGCTTCTTGTGTCTATCAGAAAATTATATTTTATGTGTGAATTTCATGTCTTATACATGAGGACAGATAGAACTCTTCTACTGCATTATTGGAGACTTATCAAAAACAGGATGCTTTTTTCTTGGGAAGATGAAAAGTACAGAGATAAGCAGGGAAATAAAGACTGAAGTTTTAACCAATAATATTTTTGTGTGGTTATCAGAGGAATGTAATAATTAATCTTTTAATCATTCTGAAGATTGTGTGAAATCATAATATCTCATCTTTTCCAGCCTCAACCTGCCATTCTTGATCTGAATTACAAACAATAAGAAAGGAGATGATTTAATGAGCAACTTTGTCATGTTGCCATTTTGCCTTAGTCAAAGGCAAATGTCTAGTTTTGCCTCTGAACAGAAGAGGAATAGACTTTTGTTTCAGGTAGGCTCACGATTGAGGCAAACACAAATAGAAAAGTTAGGGCTATTTACAGCTGAACCCCTGTGTCTTCACAGTTTCATAGAGGCATAATGAAATACACACTTAAGAAGAAACAAGCATTTCCTTAACTAGAAAATAAAATCCATGTTGTGAAGTCTCACACACACACGGAATGTAAAATATGCAAAATACTAAACTAAATTAAAAAAGAAATATTTCAGTCACTATTGCAATAGGTATGTCCTTGTTATGAAAGAAAAAAAAATGTCAGTATGATTTAATCACACTCAATAAATAGGCACTTCAATAAAGTATATATTTACACTGGCTTTCTGAATGCTAGGGCATCATAAAGTAGTATGGCTTTATTACAATGGATGGAAGATGGCAACTACTTAGAACCCAGTGCCAACATGGATTATAACAAATCCAGTGAGTATTTTGTTTTTCAATTATTCATAGAAAATTTAATCCTGATTAAGTATCCTTGGGCAGGAATTCATGGGTAGTTGATGACTGAAACCAACATTTATTTGAAATGCTTCTGTTAATTTAATCTGTGTATATGGCTTAATTATGATTGAATCCTCAATGTAACAGAAATGAATTATATCAGGATTAAAATTCTAGTACCACATCACCCATTCCATTTTCTTTGCCTTTTTTTTTTTAAAGATGCAAGCCTGCTGTTTTAATTACCTTTATGTTGCTATGTCTTCTAAGCCTCAAATACTATTTAGACCTTCATTATTGGATGACATTTTTAGTTACATTTAGTTTTTAAAAAAGGCTGATATAAACACCATTTTCATTCCCATTAGAATTTTAACCAGTACGAACATCAGTTGCAAAAAAGGCTTTTCTTTCACACCAATAATAAAGTTTCTCACAGCCAGTTGTGAACACTTTACATGTGTTTTCTAGAGGTCTCCCCCTTTTGTTTCCCCTTCTTTTATACTTACACATAAAGTGCATTTTTTCTAAAGCATGACAATAAAATAACTTGTACTCATTACACATCACACCAAATTTCACAACTGGCCTATTTCAGACTTGTTTGAACTTGTAGATGTTCTAAGAATTGCATTTTATAACATCTTCAAACCTAGTATTGATATAAAGTAAGGACTGTTTTTGTGTCTGTGAATGAGAGAGAAGATTCATTGTATTTTTCTGTGATACAGCTCAGCACCACATGGCACATGTAATATCAAATTACTAAAATTACAATTTTTTCCACCCTTCTAGAATATTAATCTAGGGAACTTGTCAGACCAAGGGCTGGTGAAGTGCTCTGATATTACTGCTCAGTTTTCCAACTAAACCAACATATCACACACTTTTGATGAAAATACCTGTATATGTAAGTCATTATTGCACATTTATTACATAATGTATTCTTCCTAAACATCTCAGAAGTGATGT
>VYZU01023940.1:35498-50265 GCA_013401355.1 Ceyx cyanopectus | reverse complement strand
TTAAATTATTTTTTTTTAAAGAAGATTCGTCTTAAGTTGTGTTTCACCAGATTAATGCATTGCACTAGTCCTTTAAAAGATCTTTATTCCATGCCTGACAATTGCACACTGAACAGCATCTTCTGGTCTATCCCTAGAAACACCATTATCCTTAACAAAGTCTCCTGCTGGAGAGCATTTAAATGAGACAAAAGGAGATGTAAGGGACCTTGAGAAAAACCCTGGAAAGGAATGTGGATGAGGCATTCCTTGCACACAACACAGGGTGAGAGAGGTGGTGAGCAGTAAATCACTGACCAAAGATCTTCGCTTTCAGAAACCTGAGGTTTTCAAGCCCATTTCTCCTGGCAGACAACATTTTCTGTCTAGTTACAATTAAAATAATTTACTCAGCATCAGACTCGGCTGACCAAGCAAATACAGAGCAATTACAGCTTGATTTAGGTAGTGTTAAAATTTAAAATATTATATACATTATAATACTATATATATATATTTCCAGGAAGGAAACTCTGTCAGGAGCTTGTAGATTACTCAGGGACAACCATTACAAGGTTACAGAAGACAGCATTTCCAACTGCTCCTGGAAACATCTGCACCAGTTTGATTACCCCTTTTCAGAAAATGGAAGTAAAATTCACCAATTCACTGACAACCCCCCAAATTAAAGGTTCACACAGATCAATGCTCAAACTGCAGCTCTGCTGCAAGTCCAAGGAAATTGGTCACACAGAGAATGACTTTGACTCAGCATGTACAAAAATAACCTCAAAGGGACTGAATGCATATGTTACAGGCAGTAAGTCTCACAAGAGCTCATAAATCAAATTACAGCCTAGAAGCAGATGCTTATTGTAGAACAACATGTTTTTCAGCACTCTGCTTTTGCTCTAATGGGATGACTATTAAAAAAAAAAAACTACTTTTTTTTCCTAGCTTGCCTGATGTCATTATCTCTGGCATCCTCCCTTTCTGCACAACCAGCATGGAAATCAGCTGTGTGAGGCAGGTTTGCCAAACCCTGAGGTCTTGGGACTTGCTGAGCAGATGCTGAGTCCAGACTCAGATGGATGCTGAGCACAAAGCTGAGTCTGTGGGCAAGTCACTCAGCCTCAGACATCTAAACATGATCCAGTTGGCCAAGCTCACTTTACAGACTAAAGAGAGGAATAAAAACTTCTGAAGGCCATTTTGTGATGTGCAGGTCACATCATTCAGCCTGTGTTAAACACCTGTCCTTGAAGGAGATGAACTGCACCATAATGGTTTCCCTTGGGTTTGTGAGGACCTCAACAGCTATCTCAAATGCAGGATTTATGTTCATGGAGGTGTCTTCCATGCTCCTTCATCCCCTGGAAGGTCATTTATTTGGACTTCAAGCTCTTACAGCTGTGTTATTACCTCAGCCTGATAAAAAAGGGTCCAGTGCTAACATGGGAATTTACTGTGCAGTTACTCCTACTACCAACAGGCCAGGAGCAGCCATTTACACTCTAAAAAATACAAACACAAAAAAAATAGTGCTCTGGGACAAAAGTCCTTCTGCTATTCCAATCAGAAACTGATCAAAAAATGAGTCAGTCTGATGCATCTGCATAAAAGCAAATGGGATGACAAGCAGCAGCAGTGCTGACATTGCCAGGGGAGAAGGGGATTAAAGTGGCCACAGAATGAGCCTTAGCAGAGACCCTGCTGGGACTTTCAACAGTACTTACTGCTCATGCTCCAGCTGCAGGACAGGCAGCAAAACCACTGCTATTATGGGGAAAACAGGATCTCTCATGCAGGAGAAGAGGCTGGGATGACAACCTTCCCAAAGCAAAGGCTGTTCTTCACAACTGGATCTGAGTGGTACAAATATATCTGGATGGTAAATAACAGCTGCAGAAAGAGGGACACTAAAGCCTAAAGACCACTGATTGCACAAGAATATTTGCTTGTGGAAAGAATGAGGCTAAAAATCAGATAAATGGTCAGTTTTTTCCTTCTAGAGTTATGATTTTGGAAAAGCCCCAAATAAGCATAATAAAGCAAAGAAAAAGATAACTCCTTTCAGGGCAGAACTCCAAACATTTACTTAAGGATTTGTATGATGCAGCAATTCCAGAGGTCTCACTTGGTCTTTTGATGCTAAGCCAAAGGTAGCAGAGTGCAGATCTGAGCTTGTGCCCCCCCTCCAGCAAGGTGAAGGGGGCTGTTCCCTGTCAGCAGCAAGTGACAAGGACTCACCATACAGATGGCATCACATGAGCCTTGTTCTAGAGAGCTTCAGAAAGAGCAAAACTACTACTAAAGTAAGAGTATGCAGCTGTGAACACATACGACTTACTCATGTGTGCCCATTTAGAAATGAATGAACTCCTGATGGCTTCTGTTGCTCATGGCCTTTCTGTCAGTGGTTTTAACTTTGCTTTATAGTATAACCTTTGGAATACAGAATACATGTGTGCCTTGGATTAAATTTTTGGTTAAAGGTTAGGACTTTTTGAGGAGGGGAAAATGTTTGAGCTGGGAGAGGGAGCTCACATTTCAAGACAGTCTTCCCTTGTTTTATTGCACACTACAATGCAGGCTAGATGGAACACAGCAAACTTCTTAGAAGGACACTAATACCATATACAGTACAAATCTATGCTTGGACTAGGAGAATAGTTTATTTGAACATCTGAAACAACCCCCTTTTAACTGAAATTCAGACTGATGATCCCTTGCAAGACCACGGAACCAGTGGTTATTAGTCTAAAAGAGCAATGGGATTTGTATTTCACCATCTCCCACACTAGTCTGGTGTCAAAGTCAGGACATTCTGGTTTGGATGAACAGACAACCACCTCATTAAGAAACCAGTTTGATGGTTGGGCTCAGAGGGCAGTGGTTTATGTGTTGTAGTCTACCTGGAAGTCAGTTATAAGTAGAGTGCCACAGGGTTTACACTATTCATCCTGTTTAAGGTTGTTACCAGTTACCTACAGGAGGTGTTACAGGATAAAGGCCACTGGGGATGACATTAAACTGGTGGGACTGGTCAAAACACATGCTCCAGGGCAGAGCTGCCACCAGACAGGCTGGTGGAATAGGCTGACAGGAACCTGACAGAATTCAACAAGGACAAATGCCAAATCCTGCACCTAGGGAGGAAGAACCCCCTGCAATGATAGAAGCTGGGAACTGCCTGCCTGGCTCAGGAGCAGCTCTGCACAGAGGTCCTGGGGGTCAAAAGCCAACAGCAGCTCAGAATGAATTAGCAGGAGCACTGCCACAGACCAAGGGCTATGATTATCTCTATGGACTCAGCATTTGTGCAAGGGCATCTAGGTGGTACATCCAGTTTTGGTCTCTGTAACACAAGACAGACAATATGAAAACTGAGGTGAGTTCAGCTTGGAAGCTGCCAAGTGATTGGGGACTGGAATGTTTGCAGTGAGAGGCTGTTCAGCCTAGGCAGGAGATGTCTTGGGAGGGAGGGGGTTAACATCAGACTGTAAAGCCTGACCAAGAGGTCACTGAGACAGTGGAGACAGGTTCTTCAGCAGTGCCTAGGACAAGAAACAACAGGCAGAAATTGAAATTGGGGGTTTTCAGACTGTATAAAAGGAAAAAAGCTTTTTCACCATGAGGACAGTCCAGCAGGGCAGCAGCTGTCCCTGAGGAGTTCTGCAGTCTCCATTTTGGAGAAGACCTGGTGTTTTCTAAGACCATAATGGATAAAGCCTTTAACAACCTGGTCTGGCTTTAAGCAGATTGGACTACAGGCCTCTAAAGATCCTTTCTGATTTGAATTATCCACCAGCTCTCTGCAAAGGAAGTTCTCCCTCCAACTGTTACTCATCCATGGGAAGCACCAGCACTGCAGCTGTTCAACAGCAATGCACTACTGTGTACATGGTCAGCAAAAAAATGGGGAGGATGGGGAGAGAGGGGAGGGAAAGATGATGAACAAGATCAATTTTTACATCTTTATCCTTTCCTGTAGGCCAATAAAATACTGCTTTTCTCAGAAGCTAAAGCAGTAAATTTTCAGTTTAGATTTGTGTACCAGGAAATAAGACCCTTGTAACATCCTCTGGAGATTATTCCAGGGTTTAGAAGATATCACACTCTAACAGTTCACCAATACTCTGACTACATGTTTCCTTTGTCAGTCTTATCCTAATGCAGTACCAGATAAACCCTCTACCTCCAGGCTCCCCAGAGAGCTAAGGGCCACAGAGCCAATTAGAAAGTTCAAGTTCATTTAATTTAAGTTCTTTGGTTCCCTTGCACACCAAACCTCCAAACTGCATGTTTTCTTTTCAAGGCTACAATGGCAAGAACTCCAAGAGACCTCATCTATCCTCTCCCCATCAGCCTGATCCAAAGTCTCTGACATAAGGAGAAATAATCTCAATAACTTGGAGGGTCTTGGATCAAGTCCCAAATCTTAAAGAATAAAAGCAAGGAGAAAATGAAGCATTAACTTCAAATGCAGCTGCCTGAAATTCCTGCCTTGAAGTGGGAATGGAACAACTTTAAGGGCAGGCAGAAGGATTAAAATTAGAAAGGGATGAACAGCATGTTTTAACCTAATTGAAAAAAGAAGAAAAACAAAACAACTTTGGAAAATAGCCTATGAAACTGTTTTGAAATAACTTTTTTATTCAGTCAAGAGAACATTCCACTCACATTCACCAGAAAAAAAGAAAACCTGAATGTCACAGTATTTACTTTGATGATCTCTTCATAAACTGGAGCTCATTGGTGGCATGATGTAACATAGAGCTTCTCAGGCTGCCTTCCAAATTAAAAGAAAAACTAAACAGAACAGTGCAGGGAGAGTCAGCCCATTCAAGTATTTCACAGCTAGGAAGTTACAGGAAGATTGCAGAGTGTGTAACAGCTTTATCCTCAGCAGGAGAAACCCAGCTCCTGCTTTCACCAATGCCACAGTTCTGCACAGGGAAGCTACCTGAGTGCTAATAGAGCAAAGGGGCTCTACACACTGGTCATAGCTTAACCAAATCCAAGGCCATGTGTATACAGCTAGGGGCAAGCCTGATGGCACATGTTACATGTGCATCATGTTCCTTAGCTGCTATCCACCCAGCTGCTTTCACCCAGAAAGTTACATACTCAGAATCAGAGCTACACCCTTCTCATTTACAGGAGGTACTACCATGAGAACCTGAGAACTGACTATTCTGAGCATGTCTGGGACATCACAAGACTCATATGCTGCTTCTGTATTTATCATTTCCTCTATGACTAATTATTCTAAAATCAAAACAATCAGTGTAAGACACATGTCAAAGGAAAGCCATCCTTCTCCACAGATGTTTCACTAAAGCACAGCCTAGGATAGTTACAGTATGACTAAGGAGTAGGAAAAAGCTGCTTTTTAGCTGTTCTTATCTTCAAAACGGTCCAATGAGTAGAAAATACTGAAGAAAAGCAAGTGAACTGAAAAGGACATCTTGCATTTTCTAATAACAAACCAAACATTGCACTGCTTGCTTTGTAAATCTTACAGAAAAGCCTCTCCTTAGCTCAGGCTGCCTATTTCTTACAAAACAAAGACAAGCAGAACTAGCTGCAGGCAATGAAGCACATTAGCATTTGAATTCATGCTTGTATATTCTCCGAAGGAAAAAAATCTCTTAAAAGCAACTTAAGGAACTTCCAATATATTCTGGCAACAGCTATTTGAGACTTGAAGGTTTCTCAAGTATTTTCAGTTCCTTGAAAACAAAGTGGAAAATGTTAACGACCCACAGATTGCTGCCAATTTAGAACAGGATGTTTTTGTTGTTAAAGGCTGCAATTAAGACCAGTGACCTTGAAAATGTAAACAATCCATCCATTATCTCTTCTAATTATTGTTGCAAATATTTTTTTCTCTTTGTAAACTTGGCTGTCTGAGTGGTTTACTGTTCATACTGAGGCAAAGAGCAGAACTTCCAACAGGACTGAAAATACCAGCATCCAACATCACCAGCTAGTTGAAGGGAAAAGGAAGGGAGGAGGAGGAAAGTAGTATATGGCTAGTGACCTAAAATCAAGGTGGCTGCTACCAGCACACAGAAAAAAAAACCCAAGAAATTGTTCCTGGGTGACTTGGTCTAGGTGATCCTGCTCAGGCAGGGGGGTTGGACTAGATGATCTTCTAGCTCCCTTCCAGCCCCTAATATCTGTGATTCTGTGAAATCAAAGTCACCCTTACAAGGAATGCATTAAAAGCATTGTTAAAGAAAGACCCGTTGTCAGAAGATCACCTCGGAGAGTGCCCAAGCCCTCAAGTCACAAACCTGCCTCCCGAGTCCTTACCTTCTGATGTCCAAATTCATTCAGTATTGTGCCCAGCTTCTTTGTGTTGCTGTGAAGCTTATGAGCAGCAGGGTTGGGGTCCCTCCAATCAATGGAGAGGCGATGGAGCCACAGGTGCCGACCCTCCTGGATGTGAGCAGCCTTGATGCTGGGGTCAAAGCGATGCACCTCACACCCACTGTTGGCCATGCTGATCTCAAACTGGTTGTCATCGTTGCCCAGCCTGTGAAACAGCAAAGATGTCACTGTCAAAGCTGCAGAAAGAACTATTAGTGAGCAGGGCACTGGGAGGACTCAGGAAAAGCAGGCAAATTCCAACCTATCTGTTTCTAAAACAGAGCTGTTGTGCTCCTGGGGAAACATCCACGGCACTGAGCACCATCTAACCCTGCTTCTGACACAGCAACAAGAAATAAAAGCTAATGGTATACAATAATACCTACTGAAGATTTGGAATAAGAGTTAGATAAAGGCAAGTTAAAGGAGCATGTGTTTTTTTTCTCTAATGCCGCTTTCATTGGGGAAACCTTAAGAAACCTTCAAAGAAATTTTTAATTTATAGAATGAAACTACTGGAATGGATTGGATGAACTAACCTCACCTGAAAATTCAGCTCATTGCAATATACTGCATACAGTCAGAATTAAGAACTCACAGATTCACAGGTATTAGGGGTTGGAAGGGACCTAGAAGATCATCTAGTCCAACCCCCCTGCCAGAGCAGGGGCACCTAGATCCTTTCAGGGCAAGGAATAAACCACTTCTAGCCAGGCTGATAATTCTCCCAGAGAGCTTTTTCTAAATTCAGAAGTTGATATCATTTATAAGAAAACAAATGAAACGTGTGATCCTCTGTGCTGCCATTATTCCTTTATTTTTTTATATATTCCTCTATTTTCAAATTGCTTTTTCTTGATAAGATTACAATACTTTCCTTGGTCCCATTTTTCAATAACCAAGCCATAGGCAGAAAAGCAAATACATTTCAAATGTACACAATATTGTTTTGTAAAAATCAGGCAAATTTCCCACCGTGCCTATGAGTGTTACAAAGATGAGCTGCAATGGCCACCAACAGAGTCAAGACACAAGAACCAAATGTCTCTCTTTCTCTGTGCCCAGGAAGGTATAGACAAAAAAGAAAATTTAAAAATAGCCCCTTCACAATAACAGCAGAGTTTTTACACAGACTTAAGAGAAAGACTGCTGCTAATTTGGCAAAGACACTGAAGTAGGGGGAAAAGAAATGAATAGCCCCATTGTACAGCAGTTTTGTCTCAGTCCCTGTCTCTTGCAAGAAGATGATGTGCTTTACAAGTCTGTGCTATATTCCCAACTCCTACAGCCCACTGGTCCACACAGGGTACACTGAAACAAAAATAAATGTGATATTTATATTGCAAGCACATCTGGACCACAGGCCCTCCCTATTGCATAAAGCAGGATGTCCTCTTCATTCCTGCTCCTCCAAGCTTGTCCAAATGTGCTCCAAGTTATGCACTAAACTTCAGAACAGAATCAAAGGTATAGTGTTGGATATAGACACATGGAGTGCTGGGAAGAGAATCAAGATTTTTAAATCATAACTGTAACCAGTTGTACTAATTGAGAATATCCACTGTGTACTAACAGCACAGCATTTATCTGTCATACACAAGCCATCACAGGGCAGTACTCTCAGATGTACTGTCAGAGCACCTGCCATGCTACACTGCACCACAATTATCCTTAGAAACACTTTGAGACTGAAATAATTCTGACTGGTTTGTCCCAATATGTAAAACATGATACATTTTAAATTAGGCTATGCTATGGTACAACATGAAGCCAGCACTATGAGCTTTACACAGATGCCACAGTGGTACACTCAAACAAATCCAACAGTTTTTGGAAGAATGTTTGTTTTGGAAGTTACAAATACAGTATGACACTTGCTGTAATACTGGCTAAGCACAGGGTAATGATGCCCTGGATTAGGAGGTCTCCTCAACTATCTTCCCCTTCAGCCATCCTGGGAAAGTAGGAGGAGGAAAAGTTTGTGGAAACAGCCCAACTCTTAAGAACAACTCTATTTCACAGGATTCCTGCCCATGCAGCCTTGCAGGAGGAAAAGAAGGGAGTTTTAATACTTGCAGCACATTAGGAAAAAAATTCAGAAGTTAACCAAATGAATTGACATATTTGTTTGCTTGAGGCTTTCTTCATGGGGGAGACTGGTAAACAAAGATCAGTGGAATCCCTTAGGAGTGAGGAGCTGGCTAAAAATGAACAACATGCAAATTGTTGGGGACAGTTCGAGCAGCAGAGCAAGGAAGCAGCCAGGGACTGACAGACACGAGTGTCCATGACACACTGCTTATGACACTCACACTTGTGACCTGGCTGAGGGGATGGAGTGCATGCTTAGCAAGTTCCCAGATGACACTAAGTTGGGTGGGTGTGTGGATCTGCCTGAGGATCACAGAATGATTTGGCTGGAAGAGACCTTCAAGATCATCAAGTGCAGCCATTAACCCTGCACTGCCAGGGTCCCTAAACCATGTCCCCCAGCAACACAACTACATGATTCTTAAACACCTCCAGCCTCAAATTTATGCCTAAAGAGAGATCAAGATATTTAGGAGAGAAATTAGGTCATCTCCAAAAGAACTGGTTTGAAAAATTCCTGGCTCACATGTGACCATGCAAAGGGATAAAATGGCATGAAAAAGGTAAGCAAATGAGGGCTGCTAAGAAAGATTTTTGTGTTACTTCAAAAGTGACCATGATTTTTAAAGAAAGGTGTGGAGGTTACAGGATACTAGAGGCCCTTCCCCACCATCAGGAGGGAGCAGCTGCTGCCCCCAGCAACAATGAAATAACAAACAGTAAAGACACTGATCTATTTGCACCATAAAGAAGAGAGCTCAGTTAGAGCTCAGCACCAGTTACACACAATCAATCCCCCACAGTGGAGGTCGAGGTGGGCTTTCTAAAGCAGCAGCAGCAGCACCTGCAGGGCTGTCCCTCCCAGAGAGGGTAGCAGCAGGGCAGGGACGCTGACCCAGGACACAGCCCATCAGGGAGCCCTGTCCCTTGGCTGTCCCCAGCTCCCAGGGTTCACAGAGGGTCAATGTACACAGAGCCTGGCACTGGGCTGCAGCTTGCACTGAACAGCCCCCACGTAACCCTGCAGCCCAGGGAGTGTGCAGCTGGCACAGAAGCTGCTTTGTCTCCTCCAGCACAGCTCTAGGAGACACTTGTGGCTGACCCAGTCTCCTAACTGCAGGTACTCCAGCTCCCAGAGGGGCCACAGGATAGAGCTGTAAAAACAGCCATGTTAAGGTCCAGCTTTCCCATTCTGGTTTTTTCCCCATTTCCCCTCCTCTTCTTCTTCAAAGGAACACAACTGAGCTCTGCAGCTCTGGGAAAAAAAAGTAAGCATCCCCTGCTGGGATCCTAAAGCTCCCACCCTTCAAGACCCACCTGAAGGGGTCTTTACACAGGATTGCAGCAAGACCCTTTAAAGCTCAACTATTAAGTATCTGAAATCCTATTCATTGATACTATCCCAGCTTGAGTGCCTTCCCGTGGTGTTTGTAACAGACTTAGCTTAATCTAAGCAGATTTTGCACTAATAACTAGAGCTCACTAATGCATATTGCAGTTCTGTACCACACTGGGAAATCCTGTCCCCTAAGCAAAAACATTGCTGCCTCCCAGTAGTGGAAACAACCAATACTAATCTCAAAAGATCTCCAGACATTTCAGACACTTCTTGCTCCCATTCAGAAGTAAAATACAGCATTTTAGAAGGCAAAGCCATAAGTGGCATGTTTTGTTCCTGTCTTAATGATACATGGATTTAATTCAGGATTCCCAGCAATGAACTTTCACATTTGTCCTCCATCCATCCTCTCCACAGAGAATGCTCTTCATTGGAAGCAGCTGCTCCCTCTTTGCTCTTTATAAAGTGCATGAGATAACAAAAATGTTTAAAAGGGGATTTTTGTCCTGCTCGGAACAAAATTGCTTTTCTGCCTGTCATAAACTAAAGGAAGTGAGTGTGAGAGAAGAATTATGCAGTAATGAGCTCCAAAGGCTGCAGAAGGAAACTGGAGGACTAAAGAGTACTCCTTCTTTCTAATGGGAGAACCAGCATCAGTGACAAGCTCTGGTAAGTCCTACTGTTCCACCAGTACTGGAAATCTGTCATTCATGGAATAATGGAATCAGAGAATGTTTAGGGCTGGAAGGGACCTCCAAAGAGCATCTAGTGCAGCCCCCTTGCAGTGAGCAGGGACACCCTCAACTAGCCCAGGCTGCTCAGAGCCTTGGCCAACCTCACCTGCAATAGCTCCAGGGATGGGGCCTCAACCACCTCCCTGGGGAGCCTGTGCCACTGAGCCACCACCCTCATGGGAAAGAACTTCTNCTCCAGAGCTGGCTGCAATACTCCAGGGGAGGTGTGAGCAGAGCAGAGCAGAGGGGCAGAATCCCCTCTCTCCAGCTGCTGCCCACACTGCTCTTGCTGCAGCCCAGGCTGCCATTGGCCTTCTTGGCTGCCAGTGCCCACTGCTGGCCCATGTCCAGCTTCTCAGCCACCAACACCCCCAAGTCCTTTTCTGCAGAGCTGCTTTCCAGCTCCTCAGCCCCCAGCCTGGATGGATAGTGAGGGTTGCTCTGACCCAGGTGCAGGACCCTGCCCTTAGTCTTGTTGAACCTCACGAGGTTCACCTGGACCCACCTCTCCAGCCTATCCAGGGCCCTCTGGATGACATCCTGTCCCACCATCCTTCATCATTCAGGATCAAAGGAAAGCTATACCCACCTCCAGAATGTTAATTAGCTTAGCTGATTTTCCACCTGAATGTGCCAGCTGCTTCTTACCAACCACTAGAAACCACCTCAGGTAATGAACCAGTTTGACAGTCAAGTAGGTAAAGTCTGGACCTGAGCATGGGATAAAATAGCATCTCTCCTAACTTTCATAGAAAAGTGAAAAACTGAAAAAAAACCTAAAAATATGTAAACCTATATTTTGCATTACCACCAGGGTAAGTATGTTTTGAAATACAAGGAATATGCAAAACATAAAAAGTAACAGTAGTCCAGAGGAGTTTGCTCTCTGTAGAATGTGATTTGTCTCTAAAGGGCATGTTACTGTTTTTCTGCCACAGAGCAATGCAGATGAACAAGACCTGAGAGCCCCTGATGGTCTGAGGAGTGTTTTTTTTCAGCTCAATATAAGCTTGATCTAAATATTAGCCCCCACAATTAATAGAAAACACTTGCTTTGACTGCAGGGCACTCTGCATCCATTTTACATTAATTGCTGGTGTTAATTGCCATGTGCTGAGCACTGGGAAATGCCACCCACAGTTCCTTGCTATCCTCCATTTGTAAACCTATGGCAGCCAAAACCCCAGAAATAAACTATGTTTTCAAGAGAGATGAAGCCTTTCACTACATCTCTAACCTAAAGCTGGCTCCCAGGACAGCAGACAGTTTAATTAGGCAGCAGCCAGGTGGTGATCTGTGTAAAACAAGCTCCAGATGATTCTCCTAACACAATGGTGTGCTGATGGGTAATGCAAAAAGCCAGTGGCCTGACATACTTTGAGGATTGACCTCCTTCACCCTTCTGGGAAGAAGAGTGTTTTATTAGCAGGCAAACAACCTGCATTTGTGGTTTTAATATCTGTGAAAACATTTGTCTCTGTGAAGAGTGAAAACTTCCATCTCAATTGCTGTGAACATCATAAACACTACAAACATTTAAAAATAAAGCCACAACTGCCTTTATTTTTATCACTTTGGCACATGTCACCCCTGAAGTGCTTAGCAAACACACTCTCACATCAAAATGTACTATTTTGTCCCAGGGGTAATTAATGAAGCTTTATAAGTAATGCTGCTGAAGTACCTGGCAATTATGCAAGTCATTTTGGCTCAGGGAAGATGCTGTAGGTTTCTCAGTTTATCTCATTAATTTCCATCTTCCTCTCTCTGAACCACCTCTGACTACTCACCAGCAATTTGCTTTCATATTAAAAAAGCAAAGAAAAAACAAACACCCCAACAGAGAAAGGTTTTTCCCTAAAAACAGCTTCCAGAAGCACATCAACAAGTAACAAAACCCACCCGAACAACATCTGCATTTTAAAAGGCATCTTTTGTTGCAGCCTGTGTTTCAGGGCTTTTGGAAGCTAGGGGTCATAAATCACTTTGCTGTCTCTCAGAGGGCACTTACCCAAGGGAATACAGACGGCACTGCTTGCTTCTGATGCGATGAATGAGGCTAAACCTCTCATCAAGACAGATCGACCAGGGCTTCTGTGTGCTTTCAGTGGATCCTCTCAGGCTGTTCAGGTTCATGTGCTCACATGAAATCTGTTGAAATCAGAGGATGTTTCATTTTAAGACATGACTTTTAATTTGTTTTTCATTTGCCTTCTGGGGAAAGAGTGTAAAGGAGAAAAATGTTAATTGGTTTCATTTCAATCTGATTGGCAATCTGATACACAGCCATGGAGATTTGATGATTTTTTTTTTTTCCTTGTTAGTCTGTTCCGCTTGGTGAAATTTAAGGCTTACATAATCCCCCAGAGAGGAATGCAGTTTGAAAAGCAAATAATTAAGCATTAGTACTAGACCCCAAAATCAATTTCCTGAGAACAAGTTATTTCCGTATTAAAATGTTTACTTTTTTTTTTTTCCTTTTCAAACCTTGAAGTGGATTCTGCATCCTGAATAAAGTTAAAACCACATCATGATTGGAGATGGTAAACACAAATTACAGTGCTGCAGCATATGCTGTGTATCTTACCTAAGGTGTCCTGGATCTCAGTTCAGAAGGGATTTAATCACTACCCCAACACATCCTCTCTCCAACAACAGAGATTTAAGCAAGTGCTTAACTAAACAGAGAAATCATAGCACATTCTGGCTTGGACATCTAGAGGCTAAAGCCAAGATAAAAATACTGCCAAAGGAGAAAAATACCCTGCAGGAAGGCATGCTGTAAGCCAAAGTCATTGTAAAAACCAAGAAAGCAGGGACTAAAATGTGCTGGATTCATCAGAAACCTGGGAATGTCAAAAATCACTTCACTGAGAGGTGAAGTCATCTTTGGCAGCAGTTGGGCAGCAGCCTCCAAGAGCCTCCAGAAAGCTATGGCCCTCTGGGTGACACCCTATGGAGGAACCCATTCCTGAAGCACCAGCTCTACCTGTCCACATGCCAGCCTGAGCCAGCACTTCATGCCCAGGCTCTGACACATTTCACATCAGCCCACCCTGGAAAAGGCATGCATGTAATCTGGGGGTACAGCCAGGGCACAGCAGGTAATGGAAACCCAGTGCAGCTTTTGGCTGTCCCCACAGCAGTGTTAAGGAGGTAATGGGAAGCAGAAGTAAGCACCAAAATGCAGCTACTTCTGCCCAAGAGAGTCTGTGCTGCACTGCACCAGCATCAGTTCACACTTGGTTGTTGAAGGGATTCTCAAGCCATGTGCAGGCTGGCCATCAAATTCAGGGCTTGCAGAGCACTGGGTGTTAACATGCAGATAGGAAAGCAAAGACTGAGAAAAGCTGCAGGAACACCAGCCACCAGGACAAAAAGCTGTGCTCTGGACCTAGTACCAACCCTGGCTGCAGGGATGGGAACTAGCACTGACAGAGAGACAATAAAAAAGGCAGAAAGAACAGTAGAGGTGATAAAATCAGGCTAAGCATCAGTTCTGAACTGACTATTCTAATTTTGGTCCTTCCTTCCCTTGCAGCAGACTGCACCATCTCAGCTCCTGCTTTCAGCCAAGCTAAAAGGCACATCTAGAACCACAGAAATGAAAAAGTTTACACAGGGCTGCAAGTGAAAACTGGAATCCAGCCTTTGCTGTGGTAGGCACACTCCACCAAGTGCCTTAGAATAAGTAAATAAAACTCTCATTCTTTAAGAAGCTTAAGCTCTGAAAGATCATTATCTGGAGCATTACATCCAAACAGCTGCACACTGCATCACCACCTCCCTGCTCCTGCTCAGCTCTTAATTCCCATAAAAAGTCTGTAAAAGCTATACAGCATCTCTTCATGCTGCTCTCAGGATTCACTAAGTTTTAAGCAATGACTTGCACTGCACCCCACCACCCATTTCCCTTCAGTCACATAACAATCAGGAAATAAATGGCATTGCAATAACAAGCACTCATTTTAAGACACAGAAGAATAATGTGCTCTCTACACAGAAGTCAGATTCTGCAGTGCTGCCACTTAATTGACTCATGGTATTATGAGCAATTACAACACTCAGAATTTTGAGCACTTTTAATAGCCCTTGCTACCTAATAGCTCTGTAAAAAAAACCCCAAACCCTGAACCTTTAGCACTATCACCAGTCTGTTACATGATTTACAGACCCTCATACACTGAGCTCACATCCTCCTTGCTTATAATTTATGTATTTATATTTTTAATTTATTTATATATTA
>VYZU01023940.1:0-28348 GCA_013401355.1 Ceyx cyanopectus | reverse complement strand
ATAATTTTAATAATTTTAATAATTTTAATAATTAACTATAGGTGCTTCTTTGTCTGGACAAGTGTGTTTTGTTTTCTTTTATTGAGCTTCTAGGATGCACTTCATTCTCCTGTAGCTCCACACTCCACGTGGATAACCCTCTCCAAGCCTCTGCAGTGCAGCACACATTTGTCTGCCTCAGAGCAGACTGTGACTGCTGTGAGAGCCAACTTACCAGCTCTGAGCATCACTCAGAGCTTGGCTTCAGACCAGTTCATCAGCACCTGCTGCCCAAGGCTGCAGTAAAACAATTGCACCTAGCAGAGAAAAGGCAAAAAAGCAACACTTCTTGAATGCAAAGTTTTATAGTGAAATGAAGAAAGCACTTTTCTGACTTCAGTTCTCATTAGGAACCAAAAGTCTTTACCCTTGTAGAGCAAATCAGTCTGAACATGAGTACATAACACTTGGAAAGGCAGCAATCACCAAGCTTTCACCTCTACTCTCCTTTTGCTAATATTATTGTTTATTTTCTGCTCCTTTTGCTCTCCAACTCTACATTTATTTTTATGTCTTCTCCCCCAAACAAGTGTCTCATAAGAAAAGCACAGATAGAAAATAAAAATAAAAGAACAATTAAAAAAGGATGCTTGCCACTGACTTTAAGTGGCAGAATTTGGCTTTGGATAAATAAGAGTGTCTTCCAAAACTAATGTGAGGCTGCCAGATCAGGAATTGAGGTGACTAACACTCCATTGAATTTAAATTGAAATCCTGATTTGCATAGGAAAATTGCACTTGCCAAAATATTAATCTGGAGGTACTTCTGAATTTGGAAAGCACTGCATCTAATTTATCATTTACAGAATCACAAAATCATCAAGGTTAGAAAAGACCTCCAAGATCATCAAGTCCCACCATCCACCTACCACCCCATAGCATAACCACCACCCCATTGCTGCCTCTGAGAAAGAAGTATCTTGCAACCAAAGCACTGGGAGCTGCAGAGGTAGGAAAGGGCAACACTGCACTGGGGAGCATCTCCTCAAATCTTCAAAGACTGACAGCTCTGCCACTGGAAACTCCAGCAACATTCAGGAGAAATCTGTGTTTATTAAAAGAGAGATTTATTTGACTCTGCTAAGAGAGGCATGGCTTTAAAAAACAGTCAAGTGGGATTTCTTTGCTATGGTAATAAGTAAACCATGCAGCAGCATTCCAGTGCTATCCAGAGGCTGACAGCATGGTAATTTATATTTGATGGAGATAAAACCAGGAGCCAAAACAGATTGAAATTTATGGAAGTGAATTCTCAAAACTGATTAAGCTGTGCAATACTCAATCAGAAAATTCTTTCCAGTGCCTGCATGCCTTTGCCAACACTTAAGGATAACAGCAGGAAACAGAGACAGCAACTACTGGTCAGTGCTTCTCAAATTCAGACTTTAAAACACTGTTGAGACCCTGTATTCATAATTACTTTAAATGCTCTGGTTGTGAAAAACATGTCATAATATAATAGAGGGAAATAAAGCTATTTCCCTCTAGGTTATCTTCACTGCAATATTCAAACCACAGAGTACAACTAAAACTCACCTAGCCAGAAAAGCCAAGTTTGTTTTGTGCAAATTCCAACATTCTCACTGTGATTTACAGATAGGGATGCTTCTGGAAGCCTATCCACTGACTTCAGCAGGCTCCCTCTGAGGCCAAGAACTGAGGAAAAAGCTGCTTTAAAGTAAAACTTAATGACTTAAAGAGCATTTCACACTTGTGCAGCTTTCTCTCCCATCCAGGTGTAGTGCAAATGTCTGAACAGAAATGGCCACCACACCACAGCTTCCAGCCTAATGGAAGATCTGAAGCATCAGAAAACACCTTTCCCTTCAGCTGCCCCTCTTATCCACATTAATAGCCATGTTAATTTTTGGTAGACCAAAAGGCTGAGTGACTTCTACAGGTGTTTAGATTTCATAGTGTAAAACCTAAGGCAAAATAGAAAATATTCACAATAGGTACCAAGGGGCCTCCATTCCTCCATCAGTTCACTTGATGATACTGGATGGCCAGGGCAGACTTAAAAAGCCAAACTATCTTTTTTTCTCATTCAATTCTTTATCTGATACAAGTGTTCATTAATAAAACAAGGTGATGGAGCTTTGTACACTTGATTTGAACATCTGTGGCATACTCCCTTTCTTGTTTTCAATGTGATTATGGATTACTGACCTTGGTCTAGAGCTATGAAAAAGTCTTCCAAGCAAAATAAAATACTGTGTTGGGCAATTATTTCCAAATGTCTAAAAGGGGAAAGAGACCTGGCTTACAAGTTGTTTGGATTTTGAGTACTAGATGACACGTTTATTTTCCAATTTTTAAAGAAGAAAAATCAAGCTCATTTCAAAGCACACAATTTCAAAATATTTTTTGTTCAAGACAAGTACAGACCCTGGTCCTTGGACAATGGGCTTGGGCAAATATGCACCATCCTCTTTAGTTAAGGGCATTTTACAGTGTTGGGGGGGTTTTTTGAGCATTATACAGAATATAGCACCAAACATCTACACAGTTTGGCACTGAACTCCTGCTACACCCAGAATTCCCACAGATTCCAGAATGAATAATTGCAAGATCAAATAATTAATCAAGATATTTAACCATGAAGAAACATGAGCAGCCAAGTGATGCATAATTGCTTCTTGTTTAATGTTCTCAGAGGTGAGGGAACACAACCTGCCATTGCTCTGCTCTGCTCATGATGAAACCAAGTTCAGTTCTTTGAAAGTTTCAGTGCTGCAGGTCAATTACAAGGAAAGCCCAAAAAAAGATCTGACATCAGTATTAACAGATTTTCTTTTCCCTTTAGAGTTTTTCAGGTTGGGGATAAAACCCAACCCTCCATGAGTGCTGTCAAGGCTGCAGGAAGGATTTCAAATTGATTCTTATCATCTTGAGGCTTCTGAGTGGCAAGAATTATTTAACATTACATGCTGTACCAACAGACATTACCACCTCTTCCCCTAGCATTTAAAACAGCTTCTTTGTCAAATGTGAAAGAGGATGCTAAATAAAGCACACTGACTTTGAAACCCCCAGTTAATTATTGGATGCTGCCAGAACAGGAATGAGAAAGAGGGCTGGGGACCAATCTGGTGAAGGGTGGGGGGGTTAAAGCTCCCCCAGAGCCAATCTGTGCTGTTTGAGAGGTCAGTAGTTACCCAAGGACACTGCCCACCCCTTCCCTCACAGTGCAGGCCACAAGCACCTCACAGCACCCTTCCTGATGGCACATTTAGAAGCAAGGCTATTGAAGACAAGATGGTAAATCAGGAAGGCAAAAACCCATCATTGACAAACCAAACTCTTCCACTTAGAGCTTTGTAAACAGCTGGGAATGGTTCTTCCACCTCCTGATTAAATTGACTCAGTTGTGAGTTCAAACTCCTGGCATTCATCTATTAGCCAATGCACTAATCAAATTGCTCACAGGGTTTCTCTTACCCTTGGAGATTTGCTAAAACAGGACACTCTGCCACCCTGTCACTTTTTTACACAGAAACACTAACACCAAGATTCCAGGATATACCAGCTACACCACAATTAGAAGAAAAATTAAAACGAGCTGCTTTTTTCCCCCCCTTTTTACTTGTTTCACTAAACTGAATGTGATTTAATCTTAGACTTCCACATCATGGCAGGGCTCTGGACAATGTTTCATGATACCAAGAGTATCTTGGTGTCAAGACAAAGACAGCTCCAAGTTAATATTAGAATAAGTGACAACAGAGGGCTGCTGGAGATGCCATCAAAGATTAGCACTGGTTCACACAGACTTTCTCACCTAAGTGTTAAATCTTTTATCTAAGCTATGCCACCAGTGCCAGGCATCACAGTCAGGCTGCAGGAGGAGGAAAGTGTGGTCTACCACAGCCAAACCAAACCACAGCCAAACCAAACTGCTTGTTTCCCCTGTCTTTATCTGCTGAAAGCAAGCTTCAGGGAGGTATTTGCAAGAAATGCAATTCTATCCAATAATATACATCTCAAAAAGCTGTAATGGCTTTCTGAAAGCAATATTCCCCAGCTACTCCTCAAAAATTCATGAAGGAAAAACCTATTTCAGGTAATAAAAAGTGTGTAAGAAACAAGGTTATTACATGTAATAATTTTCTTCACAAGCTCAGTGACATCATTGTCAGAAAAAAACAAAAAAACATTATCATCTCTTCTTTACCATCCAGCATAAACACATTTCATCTGCAGTTAAAATACAGTGACAGCCCAGTTGGTTGGTTCCTTGGAGGAGACCCATGCTCTGAAGCACAGCTAAGGACACCCAGACCTTCCCTATGCAGATACCCAAAGTTCATCTTTTTTCTAGGGAGTCTTTCCAGTGCTTACCCAATTGGTGAGTCAAAAGATTTTCCAAATAACTTGCCTGGAAATTAAGTGAGTTACTTCTTGTCCTACTTGCAGTGGACCTAGGGAACAAGCAGTCATTATGCCCTTGAACAAAAATTAATTTTTTTTTCAATTTGAAGAGTCTTGGCACATTCCAAAGCTGCTTTTCCCTATTCAAAATGAGTACCAGTTTATATATCCAGATGGATATATTTCACTTCAGAACAACCAAGTTTTCTCTAAGAATTTTGCCTCCTGCTCATCAAAAAGCACAGTAATTTCCTGTAATATTCCAAAGTGTACCCGAAGTTTAGTAGCAGATTTTTAAGGATGTGAAGTCAATTTGAAAACAGCATACATACAAATAGGCAATGAAAACATCTAATACACTTTTTTTTTATCAGATTTGTAGAACAATTAAATTATTTGCATAAGCCTTACATATCACCAACATAAAAATAAGTAGCACTGTCAATTTAAAATTTAAAAAAAGTAGAATTGAAGTAAAATCTTAACAATTAAGTAGTGCTAAATTGCATGAGGTTATTCTGAATCTGCTATATCATTAACTACTGACCAGTTATTCCACATAAGTTCAAAGATACCACTCCAAAACAATTTGCAGACTTCAGTGACATTAAAGATAAGACTGTTGTCAGTCATTACTGCAGAGAAGCAGACACCTCTCAGAAACAGTTCCTAGCTAAAGAAAAACAAAACCTGCAATCCAACACACAAATCCAAAAGATAATTAGTCTGTATTCGGAAAGAACCAAAATACAGATGTATACACATGTAAGTAATGCCTATAAAAATATAATCTCACAAGATTTTTCTGGCTTATGCAACTTTAAGAGAGGGCTCCTCCCCTTTAGAGCACAAGAGCCAGTTTATCCTTGTTCTTGCAAGCTTTGTCACAAGAATTTTTGTCAAATTCCAAATGCAATGATTTTTTTTTTTACCATCACACTCTGCAATGACATTTTTAAATGTGCCTCAAGTGTCTGCAACACTATTCACTACTAACTACTGTGAGAGCAGGGACACATGGCAGATTTGGGTGTTTCCACGTGGCTGGAGTTTTCACCTGTGGCACCTGTTACCAGAACAGTGTTTAGCACAAGCAGAGCACAGCTTATAAACAGAGTCAGGCATCTTAGTAACAACACAGCTTTAAGCACTCTCAACAAAACACAAATGGGATTGGAAACTTCCACTTGCTTTCCCTTTGCAGCACAACACATAACTCTCCCCATTCTTCAGATGAGCATCATATGCTCTCTGTGACAAATTTTGTTTGTTATTCATCACCAAGAGCAGCATCTTCTGCTCTTCCACAGGCAGCAAAAGAGCTGAGAGCAGCAGCCCCCAAATCCCCAGAACAGGCAGCTTTGGCAGCTCCCAGAGCTGTCACACAGCTCTATTACTTCATTCCCTGCTGTTTTCAGTGAGCATTTGTTATATATCCACCTTAAGGCACAAGCAGACACCTGGAAACTTGCTGGTCAAATCCTCCCACTTGCCTCAGTCACTCTCTGCTGAGGAAGAGGTGCCAGAAGTCAGGAAAACTGCAGGACTGGCCGGGTGGTTCCCTGCAGATGCCAGAGCCATTTATGGAGGACTCTCCCTCTTTCCCATCCTGTCTGGGTATTTTATTTTTCCCCCTTTTGGTGTTGTTCATTATTTGGCTGCAGTTGTGCTTGGGAAATAAATAATATAACCCTGCTCCAGGAAACTTTAAAAGTGATTCAAAGTAGGCATCTAATAATTACCTTGTGTGTTTTTGCATCTTTTTTTTTAATACAGCCACAAAGTAGGATATTCAACTTGATCTGTGGAAACACTCTGCTCCTCAGTCTTCCAGATTAATTCAGTGATGTAAGTGTCAGCAGTTACAACCAAGCAGCACTAGGAAAACAGAGCAAAATTTGACCTCACCAATTTCTCATTACTGCCATCCTGCTGCCTCAGGAATTTCAACACAGCCCAGCACCACCACCACAGGCAGCAACAGGGAAAAGAGAAAAACCCATTCCTGGAAGCCTGCAGAGGCTAGACATGGTTCCTCAAAGCACCCTCCAACCAGGCTGGGCACTTCCAAGGATGGGGCATCCAGAACTTCTCTGTGCAACCCATTCCAGTGTCTCACTACCCTCACAGTGAAGAAATTCTTCCTTACATTGAATCTCAAACGACCTTCTTTCCATTTAAAGCCATTACACCTTTTTTATTTAACAACAAAACCCAGTAATTCCCAATTTCTCACTATTGCCAAAGCCTTCTCTTCCCTTTAAGTAGATTTTTCATAGCCTGAAGCAGTATTTGTTAAGTCAAATAGCTAAACATGAAAGATGTGATGGTCTCACCCTGTATTATATATACTAATTATTTTTCACTTGACTTAATTAGTGGGATTCAAATGAGACCTCAGCAGCAACATGCCCATCACCACAAACCACAGCAGGGATGTTTCACACATTTCACCTGGAGATGCCCCACAAATGCACAGTGAGCTTTCAGAGCCTCAAGCTCTCCAAAACCACAGGCAGTTCTGCAGCACGAGCAGCCTCTCCTGACACTCCTTCTCCACTAGGATTTCCTCATAACTCATTAAATATATTACAATATGCTGTATTTTTGCTTACTGTGTTTTGATGCCATGCTTAGCACGTTTTCAAGAAAGTATCTGACTCCATGTGATTACTTTATTTTTCCCCTGTGAATGGAAATTATTCCATAATTACAAACACTTAAAAGCTGGGCTTTAAGAGAATACCACGTAACATGGCTTGACAACAAAAAGCACAAAAACTAACACTGTGAAATTTAGGTGCCTCACCACGGTACTGATACCACAGCACATCAGGACATCACATTGTCACATAATTCTTCATCACAATGACTCTGTTGTTCTCACCACTGCCACAGTGGTGAAGGATGGAAGGGATTATCCTGTTTCTCCTTCTAAACCATTCAGGAAAACAGGAGAGAAAACAACAGCTTATTTTTCCATCAGGGCTCCCCACAGAAGATGAGGCCAATCCAAAACTCAAACTACACAGGAGTTCATTGTTGATCTCCTTTTGAAACTAACAAACAAATAAATAATACCAGGGGCACACGGGCAAAGAAAGTAGATAGGCAAATGAGACCCCACGATCACATAGTACCTGTTAGACTGTGTTTTGGATGTTGTTAGCAAGACAACTTTTCATTAAGGGAGTCTGAGAAAAACCAGGTAATGCTTCAGTTTAAGGACAGAAAGTTTAGACACTCCACAGATGTTTTATTCTTGTCAAAGGAAATATCAGAGATTACTTATTTATTTTGACCAAGAAGATAGCATCCAGGAAATCCCATTTATTTCTCTTCACAGTCACTCCAGAGTTTTGAAGAATCTACGTATCTCCACACAGATCATTACAACAGCAACCTGGCAGCAGGACCTCAAAATACATTACAGTCTCACTTTCCTGGCCTTCAAAAGCTGGCTCCTCTTCCCCTGAAAGACTCCAAAGAAAACTGAACAAAATAAACACTTCAATCTGTAAGTGATTCCAAAGAGAGTGGCATTTGCCAAAACCAAAGGATGGCATGGAGCTTGGTGAAAAAGGCAGCAGCCCACTGCTGGTCACACATACAACTAACTGGGGGATAAATTAGTACTGACACTCCTCAAGTTGATGAAGTCCAGATGTTTATGAGGGCCCTCCTATTTCCAAAAGGTTAATTACCACATCTGAACCTAATTACAGGTCTATCTACCAACTCATTATCTAACTCAATTCTCATGCAGACTATGTATTAGAAACAGTTTTTTTTATAGCCTTCAGGGAATGAAATGCCATTTGGCTGTCAAGTATGCCAAGGGCTTTCCCCGGGTTTGCCTCTGTTGGAGATGGTTCAGCCTGCTGAGCAAGCTTGGTGACTCTGGGTCAAGGTTACCTTTCCAGACCGAGGTCTGACCTTGTTCAGCCCTTGCACCAGCACACTCCACCCTGCCTAGAGCTAAACAGCATCGCTCAAAAGCTCTCCTGGCCACAAAACACCTTGTTAGGAAGCCACCACCTCACCAAGATCCTCCAGTCATCTCTTCTCAGGCACCAGTAACACTGAAACCAACGGCGAGGCCAAATCTGCGAGGCGGGGCTCCTACACTGGGGTGTGCTCCAGCCCAGCCGCACAGGGCCGGCACTGGGACCCCAGGAGTTAGCACTCAGCGCCCCACTTTAGCACTCCTAACGCCGCTCAGGAGCGGAGCGGGCGCTTCTCCTCCCGCCCCCACCCTGCCCTACCTTTCTCCGGCGGCCAGCGGCGGGCTGCAGAGGGCAGCAGCCGGGCTCGGGGCTCCCACGCCGGCCGCTCCGCACGTAGGTGACCCGCCGCCTGCCCGCTGCCGCGCCCGGCTGCTGCTCCGCGCCCGTGCCGCGGGCCGGGGGCGACGCCCGTGCCGCCGCCGGAGCCCGGGACTTCTCCTCCGGGCACCAGGATCGCCTTATGCCCAGCTGGAGGCAGAGGAAGAGCGCGGCCGAGAGCAGGCAGAGGCGGAAGGCCGGGCCCCTCCAGAGCGGCCGCTCCTTGGGCATGGTGACGAGGGCTCGACCTGCCCGGCGCTGCCGGCCGCTCGCCCCGCCGCAGGGCTCATGCCGCCGGCGAACCGGACCCCGCGGCCGCCGCCGAAAGTTCGGAAACCCCGCCCCGAGCGGGGCCGGCCGGGGAGGGGCCGCAGTGGCCGTGTCGCGGCCCGCCGGCGGCTGTGGAGCGTCCGGAGGTGCCTGCCCGCGGCCGAGCCGTTGGGCGCTGCCTGGCCCGGGGGTCCCACGGCCGTGGGGCGCTGCCCGGGCAGGAGTGCGGGGCAAAAATCACAGTGTAATGCGTGCAACTCCAGTTCAACTGGAGGCTGGGCCTTTCTGAGGTTACCAGTGGGAAATACAGTTTCTCCAAAGTTTCACAGTTGTCTCAAAACATGCTCTTTTGATTCAGGCAGCATATCGTTTTCCCTCCCTACTGTCCACAAAGCAAGATGGATAGCCTTAGACCAACGTACATCATGCCACATCCAACAGAGCACAAGCCGCTGCTGTGTTACACAAGGAGTAACCAAAACGTCGACTCTGAATATGAACATGCAATTTCTACTGAGATCAGCGAGCATTATGCCCTGATAACAAAAATCGGACATTGGTCCTGTATCTATTTTTTATGTAGGTGCCACAGATTTCAATAGCTCCCTTAATTTCTCCAGGAATAGTCTTAAAAAATGTAAAACTCCTCCTGCATTTACAAATGTGTCTGTGGTTGAAAGCACAGTGCTAAACCTCTGGAAGGAAAAAGTTTCACATCAATGGAAGTTCCTTGCTTTGGTGCTGTCTTTGCCTCTTATAAATTACATCTTGCCTGGGGTGGTGTTGGTGCAAAATCTCTCATTTGCATCAGTCATTTAATGTTGATCTCTCTCAGAGACAGTTTCAGTTCAAACATCTTGCCTACCATCATCAATCTTCTTTCTTCTCCCAGTGTCCAGCCTTCTATTTATCTTCTGGCTAGTCAAAATGCCTGCTCAGATCTCTGCAAAATTAAACCCCAGGCAGGAAAAATACCACTGGGATTTCCCTGGATTCTCCAAGGGCTCTTAATGGAAGTCAAAACATTCCTCCTATAAAAGGAGTAAAGGAATAAAAATGTTCTTTTTGACTCTGCTTAACAGCCCCACTGGATTTTGGTATGAGTCACTTGCTAAAATCTACAGCACAGAGCAAAGGAAGACTTTTTTTTTTTTTTCCTCCAACAGTCCTGGCTAATGCTTTGCAAACTGGAGTGACATTGGTCTGGGCACGTAAAAACAGAAAGGTTTTGTGGAGAAACTGTCACAAGATTATTTTTTAAGTGGCTGCCTGATGCGAAGCACCCTGTGTCCTTTCCCCACAGTCTGCAGGGTTCAGAGCTTCAGTCCCAGCCTGCTTTACTACCTTCCACGTTTACATGCCAAAGCTCTGCCATGGCCCTGAGAAACATGGCATGGAATGTTTATAGCTCCTCAGATATTTCTCAGTGACTTCAGTGCAAGCCCAGTCTCAGTTCTGGTCCTTAAAACTGCAGCTGGAAATCCTGGAAGCACTTCTCTGTGCACCGAGTGTCAGAGCTCCCCGGAGCCTGCATAAAGCCAGCAGCTCTGCAGGGGAGCTACAGCCCTTCCCGTGCCTTAAATCCCACTGAAAACTCAGATAATCAGAACCTCTTTCTGTTAGCTTTTAGATGTTAGCAATGAAGTAAATTGGCCACATATTACCCACTTATCTGCTGCTGAGAAATACCTGTCTGAACAGCTGTCAAGGCTAAAGCTCAGCTGCGTGGATCATTAAAACCACTTCTCAGCTCACCACTGGTAGGTTGGGAAATAACAGCTAAAAATATATATATATGTATGTTCACGGAGTCTCCCATTAGCTCTTCTGAAGCTCGTGGGCTATTTAGACAGCTTAACACAAGACTGATCTTGCTGTTCAGCAGCTCAGCGCCAGGGACTGGCAGAAGCTGTTCCCTCCAGCTACAAGAGATTCAAACACCACAGCCTAGCCGTGTGCTCTGAATTTGATTAAAGAGATAGTTGATAATTAATGGCCCGGAGAGGGGATTACAGACTAAGATTTATCTCTGAGTCATGCTCTTGTGCATTTGCACCCATACATACCTGTACCTGTGCACACACATTTGCTTCAGGAATGAGGAGAAGCATGAGACAGCCTTCCAGTAGAAGATTCTCCACAGCTCTCTGCTATCTCTGGTCCTTACCTTTATTTATTTAACCCTAATCTTTGTAGTATCTACAAATGCAACTGCTGCCTCCAGCAGCTGTATTTCTTTCCTGAAGAAGAGCAACAACTATTTTATTGTCTGCCTTCTACCAAATTGTCTATTATCATCCTGAACAAGCAAAAAAACCTCTGCTTGCTTTTTAAAGCAAGGGCTGTCAATGTTATTAAACAGATACTGATATAAAAATACTGTACTATACTGTAATTTCAGAGAGATGTCCAGTTTTGCTTTAAAATTATCCAGAATTTCTACTACAAACTCCTGTTTTCTATATGTTTTAAAGATTACCTGGGTGTTACTCCTGGCTTAGTTTTCTCTCTTTTTTGGATCCAATAAATTTTACTGCCATTTTTACACTTCTGAGCTTGAGGATTAATAAATTTCATTGAAAAATGTAATTTGTCCAAGGGATAAATTTGTAATGCTCAGAATTCTACAAAATTCCACAGCTGGTGTAGTAATTATGGTTTTAAGAAGTTACATAAACCTTTTTATTACATGTTTTTAATGGCTTTACATAGTACAGTACAAATACCAAAGTATACAAGGGACAGCAATGGCACTGGAGTAATCAAGCAGATGTCACAATTTGATCATGGGGAGTGACTTTCATCTGCAAGCACTTGGGGAAAAGGGCTCTCCAAGAAGAGAAGCAGAGTGCCAGGGCTGCTAGGAAGAAAAACCAAACCAAAAAACAGTTTCACAAACAAATTAAGACCCATAATTAATGCGCTGTGCACTTTTTCTTGATGGCCGTGATGGGCAAAAAAGGAGCTTTTATAGCTTTTAATCTGCATCCATCTTTAATAAAGGTCTCACCCATGTGTCTGAAAAGTGTCCCATTTTTGCAGGACTCAAAATTTTGAGTTTCCCTGCCACCATCTTCTTTCTCCCAATGGCTCCCTGGGACTCCCCTGCTGGGCATCCAAAGGGAAGGGAGACCAACAAATCAGATTGTTCTGTTCTGCTTTTAACATTACTGTTTCATATTGCTGTTTACATTCTATATATATAAATAATATATACATATACATATTGTTCAATATCTTGTCTCATGCCTTCTGGTCTCGCATTGCTAAATTTAAGATAATATCTGTCCAAACCAGGACAACCTATCACAAAAAGATTGCTTTTCTGAACTGCTACTATGTGGTCAGCCAATCGAACTGGATGCACTTTAAATCTCTTAAACAAAATCCTAAGGAAGAGGAGAGAAATGGCCTTGCCCTCAGCAGAAAAGATGCCACAACTCTCCTGCAGCTGAGCAGCCTGTCTGGGACCAGATGGTGAGGACTCTGTGCTCTTCCCACGGGCTCCTTTCAAGGAAGCTTGTCTTCAGTGCCATGTAAAGCAGCCACAGTGATGCAGAGATACAGGTGCCAATTCAAAGTGGGATAACCTCCTTAGCCAAGCATTTGTTACATAGATTAGGTGTTACCTCAGGGGACATCCTTTCAGCACAGGCCTTCCCACAGTTGTGGTTGTGCCCCAGCTCATACCTGGTTTTCAGGCTCCTTGTTAGAAGGAGATCCCCGTGGCAGATTGCAGGGAGTTTCTTCAGGATTGAAGTAGTTTCTCTGTACCCTGTTTTCATGGTTTAAGGGTCAGGGCAGACCCTCAGGCCTATAACAGATACTCTCTGTTAACCCCCCTGCCTCCCCAAAGGGGAAAAGAAAGGGAATAAGTGACTCAGCAATTAGAAAGGAAACCAGAACAGCTTGAATATATACAAACTATATACCAAGCCAGTACTGAACCAACCTCCCCCTCCCACCCAATGGCAATTACTAGATAATCTTCTAGGTCCCTTCCAACCCCTAGTATCTGTGAATCTGTGAATTACATCACTGTTACCACTGATGCTGTGCAGCAGGCTCTGGGAGAGTCCCAGACTCGGCCCCACAACAGACAGGAGCTGTGTTCAGGAGCTGGATTCTGGTGCCAGATTCAGGAACACACCAATCAGGAGGCAGGACGGACAGAGGCCTCCTTGGATGCTCCAAGGAAGAAGTGAGCAAGAAGCTGGGAGATCCAAGCTGAGAGCCCCTGGCCCTTGTGATCCCTCAGTCTTATACCAGATATGACATATATGGGCTGGAATCCCTCAGTGGACAGTTTGGGGTCACCTGTCCTGTCTGCTCCTCCCTGCAGGTGCAGCCTTTCACTTTCTGCACCCCCAGTGTGGTACAGAAGATCCATCAGTGGCCTTGGTCTGCACACCAACCCTTGGTACTCACTCTAAACATGGGGTGTTGTCACTGCCAGGAGCTGACACTGCTTGGGAAAACACACTGCTGACTTCAGACAGTGCAGTCAGTTAGAAGAACTGAGCTGAAAAGTAAAATCATTGAACAGAATTAGTTCTGTTCTCACTCAAACCAGGACATCGTTCAAGAGGTACACACTCCTGAAAGTATAAAGGCTCTTTATCCTGCATGGTGCCTGCTACTGTCCTGATGACAAGACTGAAGGCAAAGGGGAAAGCCTGTCCTGCCTGTCTCCCCACCAGCCAGTCAGCACAGCAGAGGTGACACAGAGCACAGAGGATTGTCTCAGAGGACACTTATCTCACCAACAAGGTGAAACAGAAGCAACCACTCTGAGCTGTAGCTGGATCAATGCCTGAAGAAAGGTGAGCACAGGAACCTCCTGACTGGAGCCCAGGGCACCAATGAAGGCAGAGAAAGACACCAGCACTGGGACCTGCACAGCAGTGGCTGGAAGAGGCAATTTTTTTTGCCACCAACTTGTCAGTCCTCACTCAGGCTTAATGTGAAGGAAGGAAGATGGTCACTGATGTAGATCAATGGAAGCCTTTAGGAATCAAGGTCTTTTTGCTCAGTCTTTGTGCTGAAGTGCTCAGTCTTACACTGCAGACACAAATGGTAGCAAGATTGCTCTCAGCAACCCAGACAAGTACATTTTAGTGCATAATTATGGCTGAGATGCAAAAGGATGAAAAAAGAAGGAAAACATCTGTTCATATAGAGCTTATTGCCATTCACTTAAGAGGCCCATTAAATGCCAGAAAAAGCTATTTATCCTTCTGTTTGAGGCAATTATCCTGCTGCAAATCTCTGTGGCAATTTGCCCTGTGATTATTTCTGGAGTCCTGACACTGTGCAGATATGCTCACCACATGAAAAAAAAACCAAACCAACATACCTTGCCCACTGAGGCTAGCAGAGGGATTTTCAGAAGTGAAGTAACCAGTTCTCCTCAAGGTCTTTAGCTTACATTTTACCTCTGCAGAGAAGCTAATTGTTTTATGGAGTCTTTACCTGGACTTCAGGTGCTTCAGCCCCCTTCTTTCAAAAATCAGAAGGAGCTTTTGCATTCAAAGAACATCTAAAAGATGGGATTGTTCTTCTTGTAGCCACTGTCTCAGCAACATGGGATGTGAGCAGCTCTAAGGATACCAGCTGTCCCACCAACCAGGAGACCATTCAGCTCACCAGGCTGCAAGCTGCACGAGGAAGAGAGGCTTCATCTCCTCCAAGCCCAATCCTGCACTCATTTTTGCAAGGAGGAAAGCAAAGCATGAGGCTCCCTCTGGAGCTCTAGTGCATTCTCTGATGGAAGGGTTGTTTTCTAGACCTTCACTTTAGCCAAGACTCCAACTGGAGGTGCACATGCAGCTACTTCAGAAACACCAACAACTGGCTACCTTGCTTAATTCTTCAGTGCCACAGAAAATAAACAATCCTATCCTGCTTGGCTCATAAATGTAAGTAAAGGCTAATGGAAAGCTCAGGTATCAGCTGAATGACTGAGATTTTGCATGAGTTAAATAGAAAGCCAGGAGAGGTGGCAGTGACAGGAGCACAGCATGTGATACACATGGTGCCCATGGTGCATGCCTCTTGTAATGTGAGGAACAGATTGTCCTCATGGTAGGTAATGGACACAAACAGGAGCAGAGGACAGTGCTCTCCTTGTACTGCTGCTGCCAGTGGTGTGAGACAGTCTTCAAGGAGGAAAAACAAAACACAATCTAGGGGGGAAATTCCCAAGAAGAAAGCAGATCATTTTGGATTAGCCTTGATTTGATGATAGTTTATAACACCTGAGCACTCAGGGCAATGTGTGGGTTTGCCAGGAGGAACCCCCCCAGGATGTTTAACCCAGGCACAGTTTGTGGGGACAACATGAGGAGCCAAGGACACTCATCTACCTGAGACAGTGGTTTCCACTCCGGCCTTTTGGTGGAGGAAAAGCTCTGGGACATGCTGCTATAGCAACAACTTTATCCAGGATTATAATCCCTTTTTATTATTAACAACAGCTGCTTCTGGTGTGCTGCTACCTTCACATTTCTATTTCTTCAATGCACTTTTTTTTTTTTAAAGCATTCTCCACGACCCTTTACAACCCTAACTGATTTGTGATTATGTCTTAAACCCTACTGCAGCACTCGAGTCCTCCAAACCTGTGTGGTATGTGTAAATTCGACATGCACCCACGTCTCCCCCGAGCTCAGCATCCCTGCGTTTGCTCTTGGAAGTGTTTGGGTGTCTTTCAGTAACTGCTTGAGCCAACATCTCCATCTGGTGGCAAACGGAATAAAGCAGGATAAAGAAAAGCCTCGTACAACATCCACATCGATTAAAGACGGATATTAAAACAATACACATCTCGGTCCAGGTCATGATTTTCTTACTAATTGCTACATTCAGTCCAAATGAAATCTGAATGTAGCACAATGAAGTTTAACTCAAACAGTATTAGACTGGAAAAGAATTGCAATGAATTTCAAACGACAATTTTCTTGTGGTTTTTTTTCAGAAATTTAGTAAATTTGTTTCAAATATAGACCACAGCCTATATGGAGACAATATAGCTTTGTTTCTCCAAAGAAAATCAACAAAATTCCCTGTTGCAGTGAACTATTATTTTGTGCTCAAACTCTAAAATCCACCATAGAGCCCATCTGCTGTCTGAAATCACAAGGATTGATATAAATATCTCAAAATAAATTCATTCCCTTTCTCTGTCATAATTATGCCTTTGAAGTTCCCTGTGTGACAGATCAGTTGCCATCTGCCAGGGGTGCCTATTCAATGTAGATAAGAAAGTGCAGATGAGAAGGAAATAAGAATGGGCTGGTCAACTTTTTTTTGTCCAGAATGTGGGTTTAAGGGATAGCAGAAAGAAAAGATAGAATGCTTTGCACAGGTGACAGCTAAGTCTTTAATGTCACCTTTCATCAGCATGGGGAGTCAGCTAGGTTGAATGACCTCCCATGGTTAATCCCCTCCCATGTGCATGCATTTCTCTGCCACTTGCTCTGTGTTTCCAGATGAAGACTACAGAGCTGATGCCAAGATGAAGGCTACAGAGCACGGACAGATTTAAGATCAAAATGGAGTTTTGCAAATTCCTCAGCTGCCAGCTCAACTTCAGCTGGAGCTGGAGAGTGAACACAGGCCACATCTCCAGTTCCTAGCAAAACTCTTAGATGAGGAGCAGAAATTCAGGGATGAAGGATGAGATATTGCCAGATACTGACACCTGAGGCTGGGCAGCTGAAGCAAGAAAGGATTCATCTCAACAGACTTCAGATGCCTAAAAGTCAAGCAGTCAGTGTCAGCAAGCCAGCCTGCAGGCACTGAAACATGGTGACTGCCCTTTGTGGGTAGCTATAAGGTTGGCACTATGTATCTATGGGTATGTTTCAGAATATTTACATGTTCCATGCCTAGGGAGAAAAATGAGGGAGGGATGTGCAATTATTCTCAGAATATTAGGACATTTTCTTGGCTAATTGAAAATTTCTGGAACATAACATTGGGGCTCCTGAGTAGCTGGATAAATCAGGACAGTGTTTATGCCTGTTGGTGTAAGTCTGAAAATAAGGTATGGATCTAAAATGTCTGATTTTTATATAAGGGTATTGAAATACCAGAGACATTCCACAAGAAATGTAATTACCTTATCATTGTAATAACATGGTCAAAATGACATGGGAAAGAACCAAAATAGATCCTGTCCAAATGAAGAAAAGGACATGAGTTCTGAAGGCAAACTAAAAAAGATTTTGAAGAAATAACTTGCTAAGAGACAAAAAGCTTCCTCTATCCCAGCAGGAGCAGGGAAGCTGCCAGAGGGTCCTGCAGGTGACAGGGCATGCAGTCAGCAGATGATCAGGGTGGCAAAAGAGATTGAGAGAAAACAAGTCCTAACACAGCAGCTAAACAGATTATTTGTGTGTGAATTCAGTGCAGAAAAGCTTAGTGAAATGCCCATGGCAGAGCCATTTATTAAGGGGATAACACAGAGAAGCTGCTTCACATGGAAAGGCCATTACATGAGATTTTAGAACAAAGAGATGCAAGGGATAGTAACAAATTCATGAGCAGATGTTGCTTGTGGCTTTGTTAAGGCATGGGAATTTGTTGCAGTATTAGGGCTAATGGGAAATTGTTGCAGTCTTAGGGCTGGTGTATAACCTTCTACTTAAAACAGCCAAGGAAAAAAGAGGATGGCACATGACATGGTTTTATTTTAAGTGCTGTGAGGGATCTAGAGAAATACCAGCCACTAAATCTGACACACATGGCAGGCAGATGGTAAAAGCCATGGCAATAGCATAGCTGCAAGGACAGACAGGGACCAGGAGCCCTATCATCAGAGTCATCAGAGTCTGCAGTGAGTAGCTATGAAGCTGTGCTTCACCACCCTCTGTGGCTTCACCACCCTCTGTGGCTTCAGAGGGAACAGTGAAGCTGCAGACTAGAGCAACCTGCTCAGTATGATTTGCTTAGCTTCTGGAAAGCCTTTTTTATTGTCTGTCACCAAGGACTCATGAAGAAGATAATCTGGCACAGGATAAGAAGGAAGATCCTCTCATGAGTCAGTGAACACATGCAGGATAGAGAGAGACAAGGTAAGGATAAATCATCTGCTTTTCACAGTGGAGTCACCAGTGACATCAGAGAGGGAGAGCCAGTGCTAATACACATCATACCCATCAGCCAGGCAGTAAATGGAGTGGCTTGGTCTTCTGGTGGCACCATCTTATTCAAGGTAGTAAAGTGAAAACTGCCTGCAAGGAGCTGCAAAAATAATCTGTTGATCCTGGGCACAGCAATGGCAGGAGAAACTCTTTGTGATTAACAGCACAGAAAAAAACATGTGGGTGTACTGGGAGGAAATTAGGTATTTAATACTTTATTTAATTATTTTATTTATTTAATTTATTTAATAATTTAATACTACTATTTAAGGTAGTTCTCAGTTAAAACCTTGTTAGTGACTATAAAGCAGTTTAATATAGGAGATTCTAAGAAAGATGAGCCATGTCATCAATTAAATACAAGATTCATCCTCTCATTGTTGGTACTGTGTGCAGTTTTGGTCCTTCCATCACAAAAAAAGCTGTTAGAGCAAGGAAAAGTATAAAGATGGGCTGCATGAAGAGCAAAGATATAGGATGACTTCATGTGGGTAGCAGCTACATAAACCAAGATAAAAGAGAAAGAAGATTCTGAGATGGAGTATTGTGCAGCTTTATAAATTCAAGAAGGGCCATGGTGAATAAATAGTCACCACTTCATGCAAGATGTAAGATAGGGGCATCAAAGGAGCTCTGATCCTGGGCAAAGGAGTGTCTCCCTTCACAGAACAGTATGTCAGGGGTTACTAAAAGTACCATACACTGTTTCAGAAGCAAGTCAACAAATGTGTTGAAGGTAAGTGATCTGAGGGCTATGAAACACTAAGATACTGAGCTGAGCAAGCCACTAGGCCAGGGAGTGGCCCTCTCCACTGCTGACCATGGGCACAGCTAGTGCACCACACTGATGGGCCTTGCACCTGAGCCTATTTTGACATTTTTTTATCAACAACATTTAGAAGCAACTTAGAAGAAGCCCCACCACCCTCCAGAGCAGAGCACAACCAAAGCCCTGGTTTCTCATGGGTCTATGAACACCCCATTAGCATTAGTAGTGCTTCTTGCTCCAGGATAAACCACACTGTTTGTTATTTTTCAAGATAAGAATCAAGATTGAGAAAAAAAAATAGCCCATTTTCATGGGATTTTTTCCATCTATTTTTATGCTCTGTGTTAGCTGAGAACAAAGTTGTGGTTTGTTCACACTGCTGCCAAAAGCAGTGTCTCTTGGAGGGGGTGGGGAATGCAAAATTAGCCTTCAGAGCTGAGGAGAAGAGAGCAAGGCTGCTGAAGGCAGATCTGGCTTAGGCTGATTCCCAGTGCTTATTTATTCACCATTTATTTTGGTGATGTTTCTTATGACAGTTATCTTGTGAAGGATGGCTGTTCTGATCATGTCAGGAGTTGGTAGCCATGTCTGAATGTGGCCTTTCTTCATCCTAAATGAAGGAAAGACCCTTGTTTATGAAAGGAAACACTACAGAAGTGACCTTTGTTCCATTAACAGAAATTTATCAGTTCATTTTAATCACATAAGTTCTTAGAAGGGTTTTGATTTGTGTTGTAACTGTAAGGACTAAAAAATGGATGCTAATGCTTTTGAATGAGCTTTTTAAGATCTATTGAGTAGTTTAATCACCAACATTCAGAAGGACATTCCAGTTTTGGGGAGTCCCCATCTTCAGGAGTATCAAAGGGGTTGAATTGCTGAGAAGTGTAAAGCTCAGCTGAGCATCTTCAGTAGAGTGGACTCTGGTGGCTCAGCTTCCTGATGTCCAGTGACAGACAAGTTTGCCTTAGGAGTGTTTATCTACTCTTAAATGGCTCTTCTCTCTTTCATGAAAAAGCAGCTGATGTTCAGATCTTTGCTGGTTTGTCACCAACTTGTATCAGCTGCTGCAAGGAAAGCAGTCATATGCAAAGTAGGAAAGAACCCACCCTGAAAAATCCTCTTCTGTAAAGCAAGGGCTGCTGCTGGGGGGGAAAAATCAATAGTGTCTGAGAGGAAAATCTGAAAGGCCTGAAGAAAAAAAAAAGATATGCAAGCAAGTGTGAGAAAAGATGCACAAAACTGTAGCTCATAGGAGCTCATAGAGGGAAACTTCCTCTTGCAGAAACTGTGTCATATGAGCAAATGCAGTGATCAGTGTCACAGTCCTGCTCTTAAAATAATGTTTTCCTGGTCACTGTGCATGCCAGTGACCCAACACTGATTTCTGTAAGAGCTGACCTGAAATACTGTACTGCAGCACTGCCTGAAGTTTGATTTTCCTTGTAAATCACATGAAACACAGTAAAGTTTGGTAGCAAGATGGCAGGAGCAACAGCAATATTAGATTAGATTTGGTAAAAGAGGAGAGAACTAGTTTTAACTGAATCTGAACCTAGTACACCTGATATCCTTTAGATGCAGATTAAGAAATGCTAAAGTGGTGTTATTTTTATTATACTGAATCAATCTGATTTCTGTTATATGAAGAACATTTCCATATCATGTCTTCTCCTTAACATGAGGCTAAGAGAAATGTCCAAGGCAGAAACAATGCCAGATGAAGGAGAAGGTCAGCTGGACTAATACCTGGGTCAACCCATCATGTCTTCCCAAGCTGGCAGCTGGAAACCATGTGAGCTACCACAGCACAAGCTGTTGACTTAGGTCTCTTCTATCCAGTAATGGAATAACAGTCCAAAGTTGCTACTATGACATCCAACACCAGCATGCCATAAATTGAAAAGGAGCCTCTGGGATTCAAAGCTTGGCCCTTGAGGAGCCTTGCAGGGCAGCAATACAATCTCCCACCAGGCGAGCAGCCTCTTTGGCTGTGCCCCTGTGGACTGAAAATCCACCTGCCCCGTGCCCATAGTTGTGGACCACTGAAAGCTTAACTCCTCCTCTGCTCAAGACCTCTCTTTGCAGTCTCACACAGTCCCTGGATGGCCTCAGGCCCACCCTCACTATGACATCCTGAGCTCCATGCAGTGAGGGCTCAAGGGAGCAGCATCTGTCAAAGATGTCTTTGGTAGTGCCAGGGTCAGGGGAGAGACTCCAGTTCCCCTTTTCCCTGGTTCCACCTAGGGTAACCCTGTGGATCCCTGGGTAGATGTAAGTTGAGCCATCCCCATCCCGGATGAAGTTTTTCACCCAAGGAGCATCAACCTTGAGCACTTGTCCCCTGACAGGGAAGAGCTTCTCATCCCCCACCAGCTGGTGGGCTCCAATGCCCACACAGTTCACAACGAGGTTATATTCTCCCTGCAGCTCCCACAGGTCTGCAACTTTTCTGGTGAACATCTGGACTCCATTTGCTTTCAACCTGCAAAAAAACTCCACAAGTGAGGCAGAACTGAAACCCTTAAACCCTCATGCAATTTTTATGCACATTAAGTAAATGAGATAGATTGCCTTTAACATGCCAGTCACAAACAAACAGGACAAAAAGCAAAGAAAATGCTGTGGGGTTTCTGTTTGTGATTTCTCTGGTTTAATCCAATCTAAGTTTTTTTTAGTTAATTGGGCTGCAAAGATACAGCAAGTTGATCAGTATTAGAGAAGGGTCTGGCATAAAACCCTAGCAGATGGTCAGATCCTCATGGGTTCATTCCTGTAACCATACCAAGCTGTAACAGCTCAAGTAAGCTGGAAAATGTCAGACATATTCCCTAATTTAGTTCTGCTAGCAACTGCACTACTGGACTATACCCATTTTCATCTGCCTGTCCCCAACTCACTGCCCTGATTCCAGGAGTCACTTAGTCATCTAGTGCCCTGGGGTACCCATTACATTTCTTCAGGCAAGGGAGACCCATCCCCTTCAGAGCAGCAGCCAGAAGCCTGCTCTTTAGCATGAATAACTAAGAAGACAGGTCTGTGTCTAAGGAGCAGATCCTTTGTAATACCCTGGGCAGGTTGCAAAGTTATCAACCCCAGTGTAATGATTTCTCACAAAGCACTGAGTGAGCTGAGGACTAGGGTTTGGGTGCTGGGGGACACCTAGGCTGGCTGGGAAGAAGGGTGAAGATCTTGTGCCACAGCTTGTGCTGGGAGAGCTCCAAGCATTGTAACTGGGGACTCTGCCATCATGCCATAAGAAACACAGCAATAATAATAACTAATCTGAAATCTCCTGAATTCAGTCAAGCAAGCAGGAAAAAATCCTGAAGTCCATTTCTGGACCAGCAAGGTGGGTACAAAACCATTTATCCTTGTGGATTGACAAGAGAATGGTCTGTAACTGCTCAGACCACTAGGGATTTGAGAATTAGTTACATGTTTAATATGCTTTCATTTCTCATCACCAGAGACAAGAGAAAGAAAAGGAGCTTGATCATCTTATTAGACTGCATCCCTTGAGAAATAAGAAGGCTACAGCAGGAATAAGGAGAAAGCAGAAATCAAGTGGCAGATACTAAAGGGGTTGTACAACTTAGCTGTGCTTCAGCAGCAATTTCCAGTTCATTTGGCAATGAAACATGACAGAGCATGTGTACTGAGGAGAAGGCACAGAACTAACATGGCACTGGTGCCACTGGAGTCCTCCCAGCCTGGATGGCTGCTGGAGCAAGAGATTTTTTTCATGCTTTGCAGTGAGATGAAAGGCACCCAAGCAACAGGCTGAGCTGGCAATTTGTACCACAGTCAGTACACATCTTGACTTAACCTCAAATGATCTTGCAGCCTATTGCTTTTCCTCAAGCAGAGACAGCTATTTGCTCCCTTTAGGGGCACTTAAATGGATTAAATGCATATCCTGGGTGTCAGAACCTTTTTAGATCTGCATCCTGACTCCTGCGATTCTTCAAAATCCACATATCTTGAGGAAACTTGGACATTTGAAAAGTGGCAGATTTTACACTGATGTCAATCTAGGCATGAACTGGGATGCCATGACTCCCAGGAAAGGATGCATCACCCACCTTATGCAGGCAAACATTTCCAAAAGGCTTGTTACAAGATGATGATATTCAACCTTCTGTCACCTGACAGGGTTAAGAAACTACTCCAATTGTTGGCCAAATTTGAGATGAATCAGTACATCTAGTTCTTCAGTGCAAAGTCTTCACAGATAGGACATTTTACCTGACATACTTCCAAGGTCTGGCTGGCCAAGTGCAGTCCCTGTGGCTGTCAGTCCTATGCTCAGAGCTGTTCCCACTCTACACCCCATTGCACAGCCACAGTGGTAGAAAGTGAGCTTGGCATTAACTGGGCCTTTCACATCTTTAAGAAACTGGATACTTACTTTTTGTGCCTCTCTCCAAGGAAGACCTTGCTGCATTTTCCCCAGTGAGAGCCCATTGCCAGTTTATTCAAACCTAAGGTTCTCAAGGAGTCCCCAGCTCTCTCCCAGCCCCTCTGCCTGAGTTTCTCTCTGGGTGCCCAAAACCAACCTTTTCTCCAGCCACAGCAGGTAGGGTGCACAGTCACATTTCAGTGTTGTAAAGGCCTGACCAAATTGGTGCTGAGGAAACTTTTGGAGTTCTGCTTTGGACATCAATCGAAATCCCAGAACAACATCAGACCAGAAAGGGAACTCTTCCTTGGGAGGGTCTTTAAAGACCTGCCACCTAAAAGGACACAGAGAAAAAGCTGCCAAACTTAGCTGCTATTGCTCTGCCATGTTATGTGTCACAGCACTCTCAGCACAAACCCAGAGACACAGGAACCTGTTCCTGCTCCTCACTGCAGCTCTGAAAGGTTAAGAGCAATGAGGAAACATTTCTGCCTGCTACTGCAAACCCACCTGGGCAAACAGGCAGAGGGCTGCCACAGCTGAGGGTGAATAAATCAACTGGAGATAGTTCTTCCATCTTACTGTCTATACTTCCAGCTGTGGAAGTACAAAGTCCTCACCACAGCTGTGGCCACCCTAGCTGGACCTTCATGCAGGGCCACTTGCACACCTGGTTGCATTTTTTTGGGTATCCATAAAGCTACAGAGGTCCAGCCTCAACATTCCCACGAGGCAAATTTCTGTGTCCATAATAAGCAGTGTAACACCCCCAACACATACACCCAGCTGCATCCCTATACCTAGTTGCTGAAGCTGGAAGATCCTGCAGCCCCATCCCTAAGGAGAACATCCCTGCTGCAAGCAACTGATGAATATGTGTGGGAAACATCAGTTGTTTAAAAGACATTTGGTGCTGGACAATCTTGGATGGTTTTTCTGTGCACATGCATGCAAGAGTTTTGCTTCAAGATACATCATTGCTGAGCAGTTGTAATGCAGCTTCTTGGGAATATGGTCATAAGAGCTACTCCTTGAAGGGAGTAGCCTGAAAATTCATCAAGGAATCCAGCATACAGTAAAACCATACCAAAGGCTGTACCAGGGGGGTCATTCTTACCCAGAGATCAGATGAACACCAGCCTCTGATGCCTCAGCTGAGTTGCTGATGGCAAAAAGGTAAGTGAAGGTCTCTTTGAACCACTGCTTCTGCACATGGATCAGCGTGCCTGCATAGAAACAAAGTCAAACATGCAGAGAGCAATAGTGCAAAGAGGTGAAGTGTGCAAACTAGTGCCAAGGAGATCAGACAGACATGGAACACAGCTCACAGCACTTTTCTTCCTTCACCTCTGTGCATCACTACACAGCCAGGCATGCAAGATGCAGGAGGTGCCATGGGCAAGGACGCACCTGGGTAGGTGTGAGGAATGAGGATCCCAGCTGCAACATCACTGGTTGTATTTGGGCTGAACTGGTCTGAAAAGACTGCTACAGAGCAACTGGGGAAAGTCTCCACGATGCACAGTGCTGTGGACAGCCCGATGACTCCTGCACCAAGCACTGCAACCTTGGGTGCTGCCATGTCCAGAGTCAGGCAGAGGAGAGAGGTGCCACCTGCATTTGGAAAGAACATATCCTGTGTCACCAGTATCCCAGCTGGATGCCCTCACCAGGCTATTAAATACCCACATGAGATGTGACACAGCCACCCTGGGGCAGCCAATTGAAGACTAACTGCTGCACACAACCAAGACTTGAGAAAAATCACCAGCCTTGGGTATGGCCACAAGTATTTCACAGAATGGTAGGGATGTGAAGGGATGTCTAGAGCTCGAGTCCAACCCCCCTGCCAGAGAAGGATCACCCAGGACAGGCCACACGGGAACAGATCCAGGCAGCTTTGGAAAGTCTCCAGAGCAGGAGACTCCACAACCTCTCTGGGCAGCCCCTGCCAGGCTCTGTCCCCCTCACAGGAAAGAAGTGCCTCCTCAAATTTATACCCACTGTTCCTTGTCCTGTTGCTGGGCACTGCAGAAAAGAGCCTGGCCCCTTAATAATAATGTTATAATAATATTATTAATAATAATTAATAATGTGCCCTCCCAGTCTTCTCAAGACTAAACAGCCCCAGCTGCTGCCCCTCCTCATCACAAGAGCAAAGGGCAGGAGAGTGATCTGTATGTACAGCTCTGCTGCTCAGGCTGTAGCAGTCTGGGACAAGGGTTTATTTTCCATACAGTCTGAGGGAGTGAGGCACCCATCAAGTTTTCCATTGTGTCAAGGGCAAAAATTTGAGCTCTGGAGAAATTGGCTTTTACACACCATGAGCAAAAAGAGTTGAACAGCAGGATTTGTCAGTGCCTGGGCACTATTTGCAAATCATACAGAAGGCAAACACAGAGTCCTGTGCATTGTGAAAGCTGCTTTTCTTAACATGCATCTTAGTTTCCCTGCTGTGTAAGGCTCCCTCTCTGACCCTGAAGATGGGGTTGCTTGCTTAGCTCTGTCTTAGAAAATGTGAATTTTACCTATTGAACAAAATGCAGTTTCACTGTTTAGAGTGCCTGTTGACACTCACACATCCAAAAACTGTCTGGGCCATGATGCCTGGGTGGTGAAAATATAGGAAGCTTCCTGCAACCTGATGTATTTTGTTCCCCTAGTGACCTGAGGTCTCCAACCTGTCCTTGGCTCCTGTACCTGCTAGCAGGACCCACTGCCTTGGACAGATTCCTGAGCACTGAGGCTGCCACACCCCCCCAGCAGCACATGGTGATGCCCAGGAGCCAGCCAGCCTCAAAGCCCCAAGCACCTGTAGATTTGTCTCTCTCTGCCTTGCTTTACAACCTGCTTTATATCCTGGACCAGCTCCACTCCACTCAGCATCTTCAACTGCAGACTGCTACTCCAGGAGGTGCAGGGTCTTTGTTTTCCCTTGTCCTGACCCAGTTTCAGAGCTTGGCACCTGCCTTGGTGAGTACACAGCTCCTAGCTGCCTGTCCCAGCAGGATGCCAGCCTATGTGCCTGCCAGGGCCAGCTGGCACAAAGCACCCTGCAAAATCCTCAAAGAAGCCCAAAAGAGAGTTGGCCATGTGGTGGTAAAGCCTTCAGCAGCTCTGAGCTGGGGAGCACCCACTGGCTCAGGCATTCTTTTAAAGGGTTACTGCCAAAAGCTGAGCAGGGAAGTAGGGAGATAATCTCCTTTGCCTATAGCTCTTACATTTTCCTGGAGTATCTATCAATATTCACTCTTGGAGAGGATGCTGAGTAATATGGACCTTTGGTCTTGCTCCTTTACCACTTTGTTTTCTCCTACAGGATTTGCTCTTCCTTGATTGCAGAAATCCAGCCTCACTTATTGCTTTCCAAGAACCTTTCCCAGAAAGCAGTGCCTGCAGTCATCAAGGACAGGCTGATTTACCATCTTCTCAAGGCTTTTGAAATCTTTAGGTTTAATCAAGTCAGACAGTGTGGGATTATAATAGGTCAGGTTAACTGATACTTGCTTAGAACACAGCTTCTCACTTACCCCTGAGGTTTTATTAATTAAAATTGTATGTCCCTACTATGTAGGAAGGGAGAGAGTTGCCCATCATTACATTCCTTCTTCTGCATAACAGCCAAGGTTGTCACAACCCTTCTTCTTCCTCCCAGGGAGACACTGATGTTTCTTCCTGTTACTTATTACAACTTCTTTCTCAAGGTGACTCTAAAATTGCCCACAAAGCAGGGAAAGAGGGGGAAATATGAACCCTGAACCTGAACCACCAGCCTGCACTGCTGCCCTTGCAAACCCAACCTGGAAAAAATGCTGATTTGAATGGGAGCTGAACCTTTCAGCTCTATCATCACACCAGGCTGCCTCAGCCACCTGCACTAGGAATAGCTGTGGAGGGTCAGAGCAAGGACAGCATATGCTTCCTAACATAGTTCCTGGAATATTTGGTACATGTTATTAGAAAAAAAAAAAGTAACAAGAAATTAGGGGAGTTTAGTAATGCTGAAATTACCTTTGTTAAGAAAATGGATTCTGAGAAAGGTCTCAACACATTTTTTGTTTGCAAACCACCTTGCTCAGCACTGGCAGCTGTGGAAATCAGTGCTGAGGCTTTTGCAAAAATCAGTATTTAAAAGGCAAATTAGTTACAGTCACTGTCTGGGGATGGAGGGGAAGGGTGTCAGGTATTGTTCAGCCCTCTGTCCTTTCTTAGGGTCAGAAGAATGGGACAGAAGCCAGACAGACACCTTGAGTTGTAATTCTTCAGCAGAGAGAACACTGGCTGCCTGATATGGGCTTTGTGCACCAGCTACTTTCTGCACATCCCAGGCTAGAACAAATTCTTTTTTAAAATATTGCAGTGTTTTGTGATATAACTCCATCTTCCAACTCCCACAGATGGGGAGACAATGTCAGCCTCACATGATGCAAAGAGGTCCTTATTCTTTCTTGCCTCATATATCTGTGTGTCACCACTAATACTCTCATTAACATTAGAAGGCATTCTAGCAGTGGGTAACATGAGCAACATGGATAAATACACTGAACCTCAGCACACAGAATGTGTACACACACACACACACACACACACACACACACACACAGAGGAACATGTGCACACTGCCAGCTGCAGCTGTTGCTCACAGTGCCTCCAGGCTGCCCCTTAAGCTGTGATGGACCCTGGGAATCCCTCAGCTGGAAGAGCTGCATGACTGCTCCAGCTCTGGCATCTCTGCATTACAGGCATGAACCCTCACCCTGCCCTTTCCCTGCTATGGCCCAAGTCCATTGGCATGCTTCCCTGCAGGATGGCTGCTCTTAGCTTGTATGACAAGCCAGCTGACCTACCAAACTCAGTGTATTTACATGCCCAGATGAACAGGTCAAAAAGCCCAATTGAATTGTTGACTAGAAAAGTAATAAATGGGAAGAAAACCAAAACCTGCTGTATTTGAAGTCCTGTGGGGTTTTTAAAAGAAACTCTCAGCATATCTTAAGTGCTGAAACAGTTTTCACAGAATCACAGA